>CABHPR010140445.1:9965-33189 GCA_902168415.1 Peromyscus melanophrys | reverse complement strand
TTTGTTATTTCCAGAAGTTTCTATCTGTGCCCTACATTGCAGCCCCACCTACCCATCTGGAGCAGGTCTCCCTTACAGAACAGTAGTTTTCATGAATCCTCCTCCCAGCTCTCATAGAACCCAGATGTGAGGCTGGGAAACACTTTCCACCATCATTGTTCTCCAGATGTAAACAGGATGCCAATCACCATTGAACAGAAAACCCTGTGTAGCTAGAGCAGCCACAAGCTTCTAACTATTAGCCATTGATTTATCTGGTGGCTTTCCTCATGCTACCTGAATTTCAGCACCTAGACACAGTTTGTTAGCAAACAGCCTTGGATATAGTCTTAAAACAGTAAGATTTGGGCTTTTTTCAAGAGGTAGAAAAATTTCTGACTATCTATGTAGATTCACTATAAATTGGGAGGTTCTGGAAGGTTGATCCATTACCTGTTACATCCAAACCGAAGTTGTTGCACCTGTAGCCATTGATACCTCACCATCTCTGCTCCCACTTTTCTATGAAGAGTAGAGCAAAGGTTCTCCTGACCCACAAAATAAGAACTTGGTTAAAGTGTACTGAACCAAAGCCAGAGCGTGGAAAACGAGAACCACCGAACAGAGTCACAGTTTCAAAGACTGAACTAGTCATTGTTACATATGCATGCACTGGGCTGTTTGTCTGCACCAGCGATTAGTGCTGTCTGTCCTTCTGGAAGCCTCTTCCATCCAACACCCTGCCCTTAAGTGTTTTGTTTAGTAAATACAAAGCATATCTCAGTGCTGCACAGAATTTTATAGTTCTTAAAGTATTTTCTAAAATCCTCCTGTCATTGATCTTGGCAAGATTCTAATATGCCCAAGTTTTGAGAGCAGACATCTGAGACTCAGATAAAACACTCAGATCAATATTTACTGAGCATCTAATCATTGTGGCATGACATGGAAGCCTGGGAATCGAAATCAAGATGATGATGCTCATTATGACTCTTGTGACCAGTGGCAAGAGAACAAGACAGTGACAACTGACCACCAACCCCAAGTACCACATGAGACACTACAGGATCAGAGACCACTGCTTGGGAGAGAGCCCTCCTTAGAAATGGTGACATTGTTGGGAATTAAAAAGAGATTAGCAATCCCCGGGGGTCAGGTTGAAACCTTGAGAAGGGAACAGGAGGGCAGTAGGCATACTCATTGGACAGTGAGTACCAATGTGGTGCCCATTCAGTGCAAACCTGGAATTCCTTTCCTTGGCTTTGGCTATCATGCTTTGCAGACTCTGGGAGCAGAAAACATGGAATTATCATCCTTCATGACAGAGAAGTCAACATACAAATCAAACAGACAGACAGAAAGACAGACAGACAGACAGACAGAGAAAACTTCATAGCAAGTCAGGCAGCCAAGACTACACACTGGAGACCACTCCAGGAGTCTTCAATAAAACAGAGGCAGAGGCCCATCTGGAAGAGAAGGGAGTAAAGGACTTATCTCTTATCTAATATGTGACTAATCCCATGTTAAGTATGTAGCAATATTTTTCTACAGCTGATTTTTGGCTTATATTTTTTAAAAGTAGCCTCACCCTGTATGTGTGTGTGTGTGTGTGTGTGTGTGTGTGTGTGTGTGTGTGTATGTGTGTGTGTGTGTGTGCATGCATGTATCCTCCCAGTAAGTAAGATCTGCTCCCTCTCACTTCCATATCATGTTTGTAAACAACGCAGAAGACTGATGATAATTAGCAGGCTGCTAGCTCCATCCTGTGTGGGGAAATAAACTCTCTATATAAAAGGAAGTCCTAGTTTTATCATTATAAATAAAGACCATGTAGTCCTCTTAACTAGTTATCTAAATATAAAGATTTTGGTACACTTGAAATTAAATCTTTACACTTATATCTAAAAGGAACCTTTAGAAAGTAAATGGGAGAAGATGTTTTCATAACAATGAAACTACATACATATGAACCTACAGAGAAATGTTTTTAAATAAAGCAGCTTAAAAACAAAACAGTAGAACAAAGAGCTTAATTTTACATTCAGACAAAATATTTAGGCTGCAGACATTGTGTCTCTAAAACAAGAACGTGCTCTAAGACGAATTCTTCTTGTTCTCCTCAGCCCAACGCCGACTGCATGGACGACTTGCCCATTGATTTTGAGGGCTCTCTAGGAGGCCCACCAACCAATCAGATCACAGGCGCCAGTGATACCACTGTAAACGAAAGCTCAGTCACTTTGGACCCTGCTGTGAGGACAGTGGGAGCCCTACAGGTGGTCCAGGACCCAGACCCTGCACCCCAGGAGGGAGAAGCCATCTTTACAACTAACAGTAAGTTCCGTGTTTCAAAGGACCATCACCAACAGGGTTATTGCCTCACAGGGATTGGAGAACAAATAACACACACCACTGTGTGATGATTGATGTTATCAACTTGATAGAATTTAGAATTACCTAGGAGACAGCCTGTAGGCAAGCCTGTGAAGGCACATCTAGATTAGGTTAGTGTCTGGGCATACCTGTGAAAGACTGTCTAGATTAAGTTTATTGATGTGGGAAGACTCTTTTTAACTATGGATGGTATTGCACCAGGGGCTGGGGTCTTAGCTGAATAAAAAGGAAGCAGAAAGCTGAACAATAGCATTCATTGATCTCTGCTTTCCGGCTGTGATGGCTTCTGACGTCAGAAGGTAGGTAAGAGAAGCAAATGTCAGGGACACAGCTTCCTACATTGTATCTGCTGTGCACGGGCACATACAAGGGGGCACTCGCCTCTTGAGTTTGCCTGTGTGTGTAGAAACTGGTCTAATCTGTGTGTAACAGCAGCTTTCCCATTGCTGGGGCACTTGGTTGTGCACGGCACATCTTTATTTGTTATTTGATTTGATTTGATTAAAAGACACAATCCTATTATGTTGCCTAAGCTAATCTCAAATATCTGAGATGGAGAAGTGCAACGACCTCCCAGAGAAGCTTGGACTACAGTGTGTGCGGTTGTTTATGGTATGCCTTTAGATGAACATTTTGAGATATTTCCTGCCTATCCCACATAGATAGTCACTAAGTCCTGTGCTGTTGGCTGGTAATTGTCATAAAAATATCTAAATATCTGTGTGAGCATTGAGATTGAAGCTAAAATCTAAAGCACCTACTATTTAGTCAAATATAGTAGGAGATAAAAGCCTTGGGAGTTCTAAGAAAATCAGCATACAAATTAACTGAGTTAAGTTTGAAGTTAAAAGAGTGGGTGGAAAATGGAGTTTTTAATAAACTGTATTTCTTTCTCTTGGTAGAAGCAATATATTCACTATGGAAAAGTATAAAGGCAAATTGAGTCATCTTGGGTTATTTCCATTGAAGTCAACTTCTTTTTTACATATTTGTGATAGATTTCATAGAATCTATAAAAAAAAAAAGGCTAAGATGTAAAGACTGGTATTTTTCTGATTAACTATAATCTTAATTATTGGAAGATTGAAAGATAAAAAAATTTTCAAAGAGACCTTAGGCAGGGTATCACAATCCAGAAATAGTCACTTGTAATAATATACTCTAGTTTCTTTTTCTTTTTTTACATGTATTGTTTGGGGGTGGAGTGTGCTCATGTGTTCACAGGGCTCATGTGGAGGTCACAGGGGAACTTACCAGAGTTGTTCTTTCCTTTCACCGTGTGGGTTCCAGGGATCAAATTTGGGTTGTCAGGCTTGGTGGCAAGCCTTTGCCAGGTGAACCATCTCACCTGCCCACCATGCTCTACTTCCTGATAGAGTGAAGACGCTCCTGCAGATGTTAGCTGCTGAGCACTCCGGTGCTCCCACAGGACTTCCACAGAAGGAGCACAAGAGGAATTTAGCATCATGCACCATGCTTTCATGGTGTAAGAATCTCAGATTGAAACATTGAGCCGTAGACATTTGAGACTCCCTAAAGACTGATTCGATCCTGTTGTTTTCACGGTACTGAAGCCATGGAGGCCATGCGTGTGATGTGGTGTGAACTGTCTAGTAGCATAGTACACAAATGTAAATGGGTAATGCTCACTTGATTAATATACTTTATTTAACCAAATATACCCAAAAGACTTTATGTTATTTTTCCTATAGTTGATCTTCAGAATGTGGGATGTAGTCCACACTTCTTGTGTGTTGGGATTTAGGCGAGTTAGCCACAGGAGAAGGGCTTGGTATCCTGTGTAACAAGGGGCTTACCACCTTGGAACACATAGCTGGAAACTCCCAGTGCTGCAAAAGAACCTTGAAGATTGGTAGTTACTGTTTTGTTTGTCTGTTTTGTTTTGTTTTGTTTCATTTTGTTTTCTGAGACAGGGTTTCTCTGTGTAGCCCTGGCTGTCCTGGAACTCACACTATAGACTACATACTGGCATCGAACTTAGAAATCTGCCTACCACTGCCTCTCAAGTGCTGAGATTAAAGGCGTGTGCCGCCACCACCTAGTGTTGTCCTTGTTTATAGTCAGAATAAACTTCTAATTTGTGCCATAAGAAAACTGCAGCCCAGAGGAGCGAATGCCTGACCTGGGTCCTCAGGAAGTTCTCTCGCAGTGAGCAAGTGGGCTTTGTGGTTTTCCTGTTACTGACATCTGCTGTCACCTCAGACATCTGGGCACTAGTAGACTCAGTGAGGAGCACTGAAGGTCTGGGAGAACCTTGCCAGTCCGAAAACATTCAAGCCACAGGCATTTTCTAAGGCCCTGTAAGAAGAACAGAATTCTTCTGGGCCATTCTCCTTGCAATAGAATTTGACTGACCAAAGACAGCACATCACTTGCTGTACTCCTTGATTTGAAAATCGGTTGCACGCTTCTCACAGACCCCAGTGAAACCCAGGTGACAAACGAAAAATGTGTTTTCATTTGATATGTTAAATAGCATCCAAAACAAAACAGATATAAATACACTGTGAGCTAAAATTCATCCACAACAAAACAGAAAATTACAGTCTGCAGTCATGTGATCCATAAACCTTGAGCTCTCCAAGTGAAATAGAACTGGAGTATGCCGGTCAAAGCAGCCAGTGTTAGATGTCTGTTGAATGCCGTGAGGTAAAAGCGTTCAGTGTAAGCGTGAAGCAGGGACCCTCTGTTCACAACGGGAGAAAAAAACGCCATGTGGTGTCAGAAGCAAGCTTTGGTGAAGAAGGTGAAATCAAATGAGCGTGCCTGTGCTCAGAGGGTCGGCAGGCAACAGGAATGTGCTTGGTGAGATTCCTTTCTTAGCAGAGCAGCTGAATGTTGCAAACAAAATATTTTTCCTAGGCCATCTACTTCTGATTTGTTCCATTTATTTGGATTTAACAGAAATGAACAGACAAAATGACTACAGGTGCCTTAAGGGGAGAATTTTCTGTAAATTTTCTGGCGTCGTCTTTAAACAGATCAGTTAGTGAACAAGCGTGAATCTGCTGCCGAGTGTGTAACGATTCCCATTCTCATGAACACCGTTTTCATCGGCAGCTCTCTGATGTTGTCTGATAGCTGGGGCTCAGTGCAGAGGGCCATGGGGATGGCCCCAAGTCCAGTCCCTAGCACAACAAGAATGTAGACGGGACACAGTGCTATAAATCCCAAGCAACAGCCAAGCAGAGACCTTGGTATAAATTATCCTCTGTCCTTACATCTACACAAATCAGGCAATACAGAAAATGAAGAGCTTGTAGCAGTTTACAGATGCATAGCAACAGACCAACTGGCACCCTTTGAAGCCTGTCCCCTCAGTCGCTCCCAACAGTCTTGTGAGGTAAATATTATTTTTATCCTCCTTTCACTGTTGTGAATGCGGAGGCCCTGAAAGATGAAAGGCATTGACCAGAGGCCACACACTAGTGACAGCTGCCCCTGGAACTCAAGCCAAGCTGACGGGCCAAGGATGTACAGGGGGGCCCAGGGAACGCATCCTGGCTCGCTCACTGTCCATCCAGTGTAGTTAGTCTCTTCTTGACACTTCCGATCTCCCAAAAGTTCCCAACTCTGCTCAGTTCCAAGTGGCACTGCTGTTCCTACCTCCCTTGCCATCTTCTGAGCAAACAGAGCTGGTGTGCTGTGGTGGGTCCAGTGGGTGGCAGTCCTCTCGGGACCCGTAGCAGGAAGGTGTAAGCAGATTGCCACTGAAGATGGGGAAATCTGGCATTAAGGGATCATCTTCAGCTCCCAGAAAAGGGAGAGAAAGAAAACAGTCATTTACAAAGTCACAAAGTGCCTGGCTTGCAGTTCTGGCCCCGGGAGGAAGGATTCTCCATTGTCTACTCAGTGCTCTTGACTATCTCTCTGCTGCCATCTTGACATAACAGTCCACATTCTCCTCGACCTCTAGTCCTACGGACTGGTGTTCAGACACCCCCTCAGTACTCTCTACCTGCAGGCCTGGCCATGCCAAACCCTTGCCTCTGACTCCCAAGAACTGACTGCAGATGGTTAGGATTGCTTCCACTGGGGGAAAAGGTGTCTTAGGAACAAAAGACAACACAGCTAAACAATCGTTCCCAAGCCTTTGGAGCCTCCAGAGAAGAGCTAGAGAATGACGCGGCGGGAGAAGACTTATTGCACCTTCCCAAACCCCCAAGCTCCAGTTGGCATCTTCTCAGGAAATTCTGAAGCCTTTCTTCTATTTTTCAAGCGGGCTGTTGACTCCACAATCTGCCTCCTTCTTGCCTATTGGAACACTCCAAGCCTGTGAGACGGATCTGCCTCAGAAAGGCTGCCGAAGGATCACAATCCACTTCCCATCCTACTGCACCCCACCACAGCCGGCCCAAGTGGAGAAGGGGAGAGATGGGTAGAATCTCAAAATCTCAGACTCCCAGAACACTCTGAGAAGTGCTTGGCATGGCCAGGAGTGCTGGTTTTCAGGCTTCATGGAAGGAACCAAGACTTGTGAGCAAGTGCAGAGGCCAAACTAAGGTAAAAGGGGAACTGGGTTTCCTCTGGAAAATGCCCTTTGATAACTTCCTGTCAGCAAATCTGATCTATTGGATGCACATGGCCTGTAACATCTTCATGCTGCATTTTTATTTTTGTTTTACTGATGAATAAAATGTAGTGCATGAGTGTACTGCCTGCCCCACTCCACCCCTTCCCCTGGATGAGTATTCCAGCAGCCCCAAGAGTTGTCTAGTTCCTCTTAGATAACTGACAATTAAGAGTCTCAGATTTATAGGGGGGGGGGGGCACATGCCTCTAATCTCAGCACTCAGGAGACAGAATCAGGTGGATCTCTGTGAGTTCAAGGCCAGTCCAGTCTACAGAGTGAATCCCAGAATAGCCAAGGCTACACAGACAAACCCTGTCTAGACAAAACAAAAACAAAACAAAACAAACAAACAAACAAAAAGTCTCAAACTCAAATCAAAAGAAAACTCTGTTTTCTTCTGGGCCCTTCCATTCCAGTTCTCTCCCTCACAAGAGAAGGGTCTGGGTCGACTCCTCCCCAGGGTCTCTGCATCCTGCACAACGCAGTCAGTTGGTAACCAGTGTTTCTTATGGTCCTCTCCTCCTCCCAGGACTACCTTTAGGACAGGGTGTAAATGCAGGTGCACACAGCCACAGTGTGTTTGTGGAAGCCAGAGGACATCGGGCATTTGTTGTCTTCTTCCACCTTGTTTGAAGCAGGGTCCCTCTGTTAGTTGCTGCTGTATATGACAGGCTAGCTGGCCTGTGAGCTTCAGGAATTCTGGGTCTCCTCCTCCCACCCTTCCATAGGTCCATTAGGATTAATGAGGCATGCAACCATGTCCAGCTTTTTCTATAAGTTCAAACTCAGGTCCTCACTGTGCACAGGAAATGCTTTACCCACCGAACTATCTCCCCAGCCCTCTTCTGCTTCTTTGCTACCCACATCTCTGCAAGGGAATGAAGCAGGAAGAGTCTCAGAAGAACACAAAAGAGTTAGTGTCTGGGTGTGTTAATGCTCTTTATCTGCAAACCGCATACTTAGCTGCTGTCAACTATGAAATCGCTCACTTGAAAGAACTTTGAGGTAGATGAGTCCTTTAATGGGGAATAGATACATGCACACGGCCTACCCCATGAGTGTGTATTTGTATGCACACACATGTGTGCCACTCATACTCTTCAAAATGCACTCACATGACGAAAATCATTGCTGAACACGGAAATTGCAGTACTCAAAGTGGCTGTGACATATCAGCTCCCGCGACTGTCCCAGGGACCAGCCTGCATCCTCCAGAGGCACATGCTTCAAACCAATTATGGACAAAACTTCCAAAGAGGTCATTCAGAGCTATGTGTTAGCTCTGAATGATTCCTGTCTCTGATTCAGGGAACTCAACAGACAGCTCTCTGGGGACTTTTCATGCTGAAATGTGCGTTTTGTTTTGTTTTGTTTTGTTTTGTTTTTTCCCTAACCAGGCCAGAAGCAACATTGACTTCCATTTTTGAAGTCCCATGATTTTTTTAGTGATCCCTTGATAAATTACTCATAATATCAGCATTGTAAATGCCCCAAGACCTGCTCTGACCTTAACTTAACATAAACACAAGACAACGAAATATAATATGATCAGGTTCCCAGGGAACCTGACCTTGAACTCTGGGAATCGCCACCTAAGGGAGAAAGAGTGCTGGTGTGAACATCACAACATATTTCAGAAATGCAAGTGTACCTCACTGCGTTTGTGAAGTAGCCGTTTTCAGAATTCTGTGTGAGTTAAAATATGCGGGTGTGTTCAGAAGCAAACACACTGAGATGAAGCATGCCACCATCTATGAGGGAGCTGCCAGAGTGAATAGCTACATCTGCTTTTCTACCTGACATTAAAGCCAGAAGAGTCAGAGTAGCTGTCCTGGAGATTGGATTAATATGAGATGATTCCTCTCAGTGCCCATAAGATGCACAGTTTTCCCGGCAAGATGAACACTTTAATTTGGGTGCATGTTCCACTGTGGTACACAAAAAATCAGTCAGCTCACCTCAGATGAGAAACCCCACCGCACCTCCTCTCCACGACACTGGCAAGCCACAGCAGACTACTTTTCTATAAAACCAAGTGTCTGCAGCTGGAGACGCCACTCCAGACAAGTTTCCATGTCTCTCCCCGTGTCAGGTCTCTGGAGCAGCATCCTCATTGTTCCACAGCTCTTCAGCCCAGTGGCAGCCTCAGCAGAGGCACAGCTGTGGTCAAGAGCAGAGAGCCCTGCAGCCAGCACACGCCTTCATCATCAAGTGCACCCAGATGGAGGCTGTCCCATCCACAATCCACCAGGCTTTCCATAACAGCATTCCTCCTCAATTAAAAACACTTGCCAATCTCAAAATGTCCACTGGAGGCCAGACTCCCAGGGTTCTCCTGTCTCATGTGTCTGGTGCCTCTGACGGGGAAAATGGACAATCTGCAGATTCACAAACAACCCAAGAGAAAATTAATCAATTTTGACTGCAGATTGCCACTTGACACACTGGGCCTAGATCGGACACACACTGTCCACCCAGAAGAAACTTGTCCCCTGGGGAGACACCGCAGGCAGGTTAAACGCATTTGTTGCTGGGATTTTTGTCTCGGATGCTCTGATCTGCTCATGGACAGCACCATCTCTAGTTTGATTAATTCCTCACAATGCTGTCTCACTTTTGATATGTGTCCTGGCTCAGCAGCTGTAACCAGAGCAAGCTGGCGCTTTCCCAAAAACTGCCACATTGAGCAGGAAGTCAGCAGCCCTGCTGGTACTGACTGGCTGGAAAACAGGCAGACAGGTCAGAGATTCCTGAGTGCTCCCACAGCACCAGGTATAAACGAGATAGCATGTCTGCTTGTGTTCCAACTATCATATCATGCCAAAATTCCATCATTCGAAGACTGAGAAAGCAAGGACAGTGGAGGATGCCTTTTGGATGACATAAGGACTGGCTTAACAGGTCAGAGACTGGGAGTCAGGTAAGTCACAGAACTACAGAGGGAAAGCAAATCAATAACTATGTTCCTGGAACTTACAGTAACAGATACCAAGGGAAGGCTATAGCCCCAGGCAGGAAATTGAGCCTCATTCTTGGTTTGGCCTCTGGTTATTGCTGTGACCTTGGACAAATCACAGTGTCCTCTTTTCTCCTGGACAATTACTCTAGCAGGCAATTCCTGAGAACATGTCCAGGTCTCTGACTCTGTAGACAGTTTCCTGTCTCAGGAAGACTTAGAGTCTCACTAGGATATCTCAAGATCTTGCGTCCTCACCTCCAAGCCCTTCTTGCCACCTTGCCACCTTGCACCGGCACCTCTGAAGCAATCCAGTAAGACCTGCACCCTCTGCTGTCTCCGGGCCACACTTTGAAGACTATAGAGGATCTCTGCAACAGTCAAGCAAAAGTGAACCGCGGCAAAGACTGTGTGCAGAGGCAGCTGAGACTACAGCACAGCTGCCCTCGGTACAAGTGCGGCCTGGGCTCTTTCTGGGAGCCTCTGCTCACAGGGCAGTTTTGCTTTCATGTTCCATGTACCGGCAGAGTTTATGTCATACATTTATATTCAATACACATTACATGTATGTATGTATGTATGTATGTATGTATGTATGTGTAGGTGGATGAATGATTGGTGAATGGATGATAGGCAAATATAGGTGGTTGATGGATGGATGCTGTGTGGGTAATAGATGAATGGATGGATGGATATGGTGATTTATTTGGGGTTTTTGTTTTTGTTTTTGTTTGGGTTTGTTTTTGTTTTTGTTTGTTGGTTTTGGTTTTTTAAGACGGAGTTTCTCTGTGTAGCCTTGGCTGTCCTGGAACTTGCTCTGTAGACCAGGCAGGCCTCGAACACACAGAGATCCACCTGTCTCTGTCTCCCAAGTACTGGGATTAAAGGAGTGAGCCGCCGCCGCCGCTGCTGCTGCTGCTGCCGCCACTGCCAGACGCAGGTGTGGTGAATTTAAGGTAATCAACAGCAGTGACAGAAGGTGAGGGAGATTATATTATGTTACATGCATTGTATATTGGCTGCTACTGAAAAAATTAAATATATATCCTGAGGGCATTCAAGCTGGAGCACACAGCACTAGACCTAATCCTGTGGAATGACACTGTGGCCCCTACTCCGGTGGGACACAGGTACACAGTGATAAACCAGTCCCAAGTCATAAGCAAGGAGTGTGACGGTGGCTTGTGGAGACGGACTGGTGGTTTATTATTTATAGCTGTTGGTGTGGTGCATACTGCCCAGCAGAACCAGGAGTTAAGCAGCAGTGAGAGAGGAGGAGCTGAGGCGGCAGCCGTGGGAACTGCCCTGGAGACGGGCTCCAAGGCCCAGACACAAAGAAACTTCTGCAGGGACCCTAGTAATGCCTTGAAATCCAATGCTCAGAAGCCGCTGTAAGCTTCACGAAGCTCTTTAGTCTTGTTTTGAATTATCAGCATGACTCTTAATGCTTTATATTAATCCAGAATAAAGGAAGATGACCCCACCAAGAGATAATTTGACATTTCAATAACTTCATGACTTGTGTTGGTGGTGGTGGAGGTGGTGGTGGCAGTGTGTGTGCGTGTATGTGTGTGTGTGTGTGTGTGTGTGTGTGTGTGTGTGTGTGTGTGTGTGTGTGCAGGATACCAGATGTCCTACCCCATCAATCTCTGACTTGACTACCCCATCAATCTCTGACTTGACTTCTTCCCTTGATAAAGGGTCTGTCACTGAGCCTAGAGCTAGGCTGGGAGCCAGCAAGCCCCAGTGACTCTCCTGCCACTGCCCCCCACAGCACTGGGGTTACAGGCACATGCAGGGCCACACCCAGCTTTTTATATGGGTATTGGGGATTCGAACTCAGGTCCTTATGATTGCATAGCAAGGACTCTTACTCACTGAGCCATCTCCCCAGCCCTGAAATTTCTTGATAGACTGTTCATGTATCCCCAAGGCCTAGTAGCTGTAACCTGGATTCTAAATCGTTTACTTGTGGGGTTGAGAGCTGATGTCACCCTCTTCTTCCCAGAATTCCATTAGCTCTGGAGCTAGAGCTGCAGGCTTGCTTGTAGTTATTTATCTTCTCACTGACTGATCATTGGAGAGCTACCGAGATATTAACTACAGTCCTGATGAGCATGAGCTCATTTAAAATACTGCCTCCCCATAGCATCACTTACAATGAAAGCTCTCAGGTCATCAGTATTACCATTGCTCGGCCCACCAATCAATCAGCAACCCATTAGAGTCAGTTCACAGAGAGTTAGAAGGAATGCCATCTCCATGCAGAGCTCTATACTGGTTATATGGCTTGAGTAGCCCTGATATCTTGGAACCAAAAGTGTTGTGAATTTCAGATTTTTTTTTCAGATTTTAGAAGACTCTTTGCCTATATATAAAATGGTATTGTGAGAAAGGACCCATGTCTAACCATGAAATATCTTTATGTTTTCATATATTCCATTCCCACACAGCCTAGTACAAAGTCTTCAGTGTACCTGCATATGACTTGTCAAATGTGGAAGTCTCCACCTATGGCAATATGCACGTGCTCAGAAAACTGCAGACTCTGGAGCACCTCACATTTCATATCTGGGCCTTAATGATGTTCAAAACATATTTAATGGATAGTAGCTCTACCAATAGCCTCGGGTAGTTCTTGGAGCACATTGACCTCCAACAGATGATTTATGGATTCACTAGTAGTCAGTTCAGATCTGCCAGGCCTTGTTCTTTGCTATAATAAGCTGGATTTCAGAGGATAGCTCAAACAAAAATGTTAAGAATTCACATTGATATACATCTCCAAATTTAGAGCAAACAACCCACACACACACACACACACACCCATACACATTTTTTTTTAATTTCTAAAAATATCTAACACACTGGATTCCTCTGTGGTGGTCCTTACTGCAATTCCTGCCTCCCGCTGGGATGGGAAAGTGACGAAGACCACTTCTGGAAATAAGAAAATATACCACGCTGTAATGATTTAACCAAACTCTCCTCCCCATATCTATGCCAAGCCCACATGTGGTTTAATCAGTTGGGACACCCTCTCCCTGGTCGAGACATGTCTGGAAATGTTAGGGTGAGTGGAGACAGGACAGACTTCTCACTCCAAAAGCCCACCTTAGCATGTATACCAGGGTCCAAAATGAGAGTCAAGCCCAATTCCCTATGTCTACATATGCCCTTGTACACACTCATGACACACTCATGAACACATGTACAAACATGCACACACACCAAAGTATGCACACACCATACACACACACACACACACACACACACATGTGTGCGCATGTATCAATAACCACTCCTGGCTGACTCATCATCCAGAGCCATCAGGAATTCCCAGGCATTGTCCTTAGCAGAACTACCTTAGCCACCGCTCAGCACGCAGCTCAGACACCACACTGAGCACATGAGTTGGGTTTGCTCATCAGAACCGTCCTGCTGAAGCTCATCTGGGAGCCAACATTTAACTATGGCAGGGTTTGCAGACAAACCTCAATCCCACCCTAGAGATACGGGAAGTACACCTTCTTCCTTCGTGGCAAAGGTTAATTCCACCAGAATCACGCAGCCCATATGAGACAAATCAAGTCTTCTGCAGTTGACTGTGGGCTTGCAACCCCAGATTTGGACAGTGCAGAGAGTGGACTGCCTTCACACTCAGTGACTGATGTCTCACAGAAGGTCAGTGTTTTGAATTTTCCTACTTTATCTCATTAAAAGAAACCGTGGGTGGAATCCTGCAGTGAAACAGTGTGTGCACCTACCTGTGAGCCAGCAGCACATGCAGCTCATACTCCCCCTGGTAACTAATGTTCACAGCAGGGAGGAACAATTAGCAGATTCATAGGCTGAAGTCCCATTAAAAAAATTAATAAAGCAAATTCTTCATTTCTATAAATAAAGATTTATACCTCAATCCAAACTATCAGTACAAAAGCCTTGACTGCTCTCAAGGGCCTGCTGTGCAGCAAGAACAGTGGAATGGATTTTTTTAGGGGAAAAATGCCATAATAAGACAGCCACTGTTTTTTAAGTAAGCAATTAATTAGAAATTTGGATTTGACAAATCAAACTTAATGCAGAGCAATGCATTAAAGAAAGTATCAGCTCTATTTTATACAGTAGAGTGAATACATACACAGGACATATCCACACATATGCATTTGTGGAAATGTATGTGGACACCTACCAGTGCACAAAAACATGCATGGATATATACTCATTTATATATGCACATGTTTACAAATGCATATTACGTAGTAGACATATATACCTAAAACAGTACTTATGTAGACATAGATCTTATATATAAAATGCATGAACCTAGATAGAGAGATATACACACACACATAACCTACCTGCACACCTACACATATGCATGCATGTTACCCAGGGCCTTCAACTTGGTGTCACAGTGGTTAGACATGTCTTAGCAAGGATAATTGAAATTTCTAGTTGTGATTCATGATTACTTCTGGAAATAAAATTGTAGCTCATTAGAGACAGAACTCCAAGATCCAATTTGCATATCATCTTGTTTCTTCCATGGGCCTGGAGACTCTCTAACATCTGCAAGAAACAAATATTACCTTACAGTCAGAGTAGTCCCTCATTTTAGGTATGAACCAAGCCTCATACCAGAACAACTTCATCTGATGAGGCATCAGGAAATGGGGTGAGATCAGCCCTCGGGAGAGACAGGAGGACCATGAACTTGACCCTGTCTCCAAACAAGCAAGATAAAATGTAGGATACCTGTGGGGCTGGGATATGCATGTTTTTGTCACCGTCTACAAACCCAGGTTCATTCTGGTACCCCGGAGTTCCTCCAGCAAAGTCTGTACACCCACCGAGGCAGTAAATGGAATGAGTTTCTTGAACTTCACAAATCTCAAAGGGCACATGGAGAGTTGACATTTTTATCAGGCCTCCCATGTTCATTGGTCTTTTTATTCTATAATGAAATACCTGCGACTGGCTAACTTTATAAAGAAATTACTTATTTATCCCACAGCTGGGAATGCTGTGAGTCCAAACAGCTGGCTAACATCTTACAAGGGGCCCCACAACACTCCACACAATAGCAGGATCACTTCCTAGTGGATGGTAGGAGCCTGTGTGAGCAGGAGAGATCCCATTATCACACGGAAAACAGTGAGCCTTCACAATCCCTCTTGAGAACCCAGCTCTAAGTGGCACAAGGATTTCCTACTAGGCCCACATCTTAAAAGTTTCCCAACCACCTCCCAAAATCACTACCCTGGAGACCAAGCTGTAAACATATGGGCCCTGGAGACAACACCTAAGCCATCGCACTTTCTAAGTGATGTTTTTTCTAAAATGAGAGGTTGAAAGCAGATACTTCTTACCGTAGAATGCTTGGCCAAAGGACCCAGGCCAACCTCTTACCACATCTCTCCTAATCTGCCCTTCATCATATCTACTCTGATGCTAACTCACAGCGGGCACTGGGACAGAGCCGTCTCCAGTCTTTGAGCTGCTGCATTTCTCTCCATTCAACTTTGAGAATATACAAAATAAACACCTTAGTGTGGTTTTGTGTATTTGGTTTTCTGGACCTTTCCGTTGGATCCTTGAAACAGGACTCCAAATCCCCAGAAGGTACCTGTGGAAAACACAGATAGTTTTCCATCCTGTCCTGCCTCACTTGTGATACTGATGGAGGTTAATCTTGGCAGACAAATTCGTTTTGTGAAGCAGAAGCTACTGACTCCTTTGTTATAGTCATTGCCCCTTGGGAACTGACTGACGTGCAGCTCAGGGATTACACCCACTTGCTTCCCAAGCATAAGTGTTAAGTCCTGAATTATGCTAGAAAAAGATAGTGCTTTGGATAGAGAGAATACTTAAACACCTTACACACCAAGATGAACCATTGAACCCAGAGAGCAAAAGACAACTGAAAAAGTTGAGACTGGCTTTCCAGTGGGCTGGGGAGATGCTCAGCGGTAAACAGCAGGCGTTGCTCTTGCTTAGGACTGGGGTTTGATTCCCAGCACCCACATGGTGGGCACAACCATCTGTAACTCCAGGTCCAGTGAATCTGATGCCCTTTTCTGACCTCAGGCACCAGGTATGCATGTGGTATACAGACATATATCACATTCAGACAAAACACCCATACACATGAAATAATAAAATAAACCTGAAAAATATTTTTAATTTGTTTTTTCAGATTCATCATTTTACTAAGAAAATATGCCCTTGGAGCCATAAATTTAAGTACTAAGAGAAAAAGAGGCAACAGGTCACACTTTCTGGTTGGTTTCTCTGGATTCAGTGCAGCCGAGATCAGAACCATCAACCCAGTTGCTCACTGCTGACACCATGGTCTTATAAGTCCACCAAAGGTAGAAGAGACAAAATACATGATGGATCCCAGCACTTGAGAGGTAGAGCCAGAAAGATGGAGCCAATCTGAGGCCAGCCTGGTCTGCATAGTGAGCTCTAGGCCAGCCTGGGCTACAGAGTGAGATCCAGCTTCTCTCTAAATATATAGTCTGAGAATTTGATACTTAGAAAGGGATCATAATGGTGGGACTATTTCTTTGTAACTTGCTATCTTGATGAACAAATACAGTTAATAACATGCATACCTATGGCCAATGGCTCTTATAGTGTATACAGTGAATTTCTTCTAAAGTCAAATGCAGTTTCTTTATCTAAGGTACATGGCTGGGACTTTCCCTTTACACACCCATGCCTAGAGTCTGCTGAGCTTACACACTCATGCTTAGGATCTGCTGAGCTTACATACCCATGTCTAGGATCTGCTGAGCTCAAACACCCATGCCTAGGATCTGCTGAGTTTACACATCCATGTCTAGGATCTGCTGAGCTTACACACCCATGCTTAGGGTATGCCATACTCACTCATGTTTAGAATCTGCTGTAATTACACACACATCCATGCAAAGGGTATTTTTCTTGTTCCAGAATAATGTGAGTATCAAAATATGCATCCTTCCCTTAGAGAAACGTTACCTCTTATCTATCTCTCAATCCACAGCTTTGAAATAGAAACCACACTTACCTCTGATGCTGGACTCACAGTCAAACTGTTGAGGCAAAAGGACCAGGAGTCCCATCAGCTGTGCTGTCCATGCCCTCTGACCTGCTGCTGAGACATTTTCTCTTAGAGGCACTGAATGAAGGCACTTTCACTGCATTAGGAAAGTTTTATTACACACTTGAAATGCTCAAGAGCCCACCCTCAGCAGCTTCCTTGGGGGTACAGGGATGTGCTCCACAGGCATCTCCTGAATTGGAGATACTCCCTTGGTACCACAGAGCCTCAGGAAGCTGAACACCAGTTGCATTCCTTGCTATCATGGAGCCTCGTGGAGCTGAGCAGCAGTCGCGCAGGTTTGATGAGCTCCGGGTGAGTCTGGGTTTTCAGTCACTCTGCACTGGACTTACCTCACGGACAAAGCATCCTTCCGTTGGAAAAAACACTGGAAATAGTCTCAGGCAGACATTCCTTTGTGACAAAATAAAGTAAACTAGGTGCCAGCAGAAAAAGAAGGAAACCCTGAAGACCTCAGGCTAACATCAGTTAACAATAAAATATCTGCTCTTGGTGACGTTGGGCATGCTTACGTCCGCAGAGCTGTCAAAAATACAAGTTCACATCGTGTATTGATTGTATGCTACCAGGAAACACTGGGACTATGATAAAGACAGCATGCAACATCAAGGGGTAGGGTGGGCTCTTTTCTAAACAAACATTTAAGATTTTTTGTTCTATATATTTTGAGGTTAAAAAAAAAAAGAAAAGAACAATCTACTACCAGTAATCCTACCAAATAGTAGTGGCATGATGCCCTAAAAAATTAAAACTTAGAATCTATGCACATCTTGAAACAACTTTCTGTTGTGGAAAGGTCATGAAACTTCTCAAGAATCTGGAGGGAAGATGCAATTATGAGACACTCTTAAAATATCTAAGGCACCTCCGTGGACGTTAATCTGGAAATGTGTGCCGTTAATTGGTAAAAGCTGTTTGACCCCAGAAGTGGGTGGTTTGGTCTAATATTTATGAGTACCTATTTTGAGATAGGTATGAGATCTGCTGGGATGAGATCGGCACTCTTGTGAAGGAATTCAGATTCTAAAAGATGTGACCCAGATGTGTACTGAGGAGAGGTTACCCTGCCAAGCACTGTTACTTAAAAATTGATCTCATTCTCCAGATCTGCTACAGGCTCCGTGCACACAAGGGGTTTGGGGAACCCTCATTAGTTTAAAAAGGAGAAAGAGGGATGATGGCTCTTTGGCTATTGGAGGAAATACTAAAACCCTAACTCCTGTGTTAAATTCTAGGGACTCCCAGAGGGCCTGTCCAGAGGGTTGGCCTTGTGAACACATGTTGAGATACAGTAGCACAGAAGGCCTTTGTCATGAGTTTTCCGCCCATGATACTGGGAAACTGCTCATTTGTACATCCTGTGTGTCGTTTTCCCTTCCTGGCAGCCCACCCGCACATGAGACCTGTCATCGGCTCTCACCTTCCCCTCCCATCTTGAGCCCCCTGCAGCGTTCTTGACCCATTCACAGCCGCTGCTGCCAGCAACAAGGACAGAATTCCACGCAGGTGGTCCTGCCTTGGGAAGGCGTCTGAGATCACTCAAGAAACAGGAAAGTACCTAGAGAGGCCGCAGAGGTGGGAAGAACAGGGAGAAGTTCCCTATCCCTGTAAACCCGTAAACAGATGAGCCTCCAAGGCTTCCTGCCTGTCTGGATCTCATTGTCTGGCCTACGCTTGTGAACAGCTGTCACGCCTTGTGTCGTGTGCACCAAATAGAACTGAAATCAAGGACCAAGTCCCTTCCAGTGTTCCCTTTAATAAACCGACACCAGTCGTCCAGACGTTCTTACTCAGTTATCCATCCCATCATTCAAGTGCTCATCATTGCATTTCTCTTATTTGTATAGTGTTAGCGATGGAGGCGTGTGACTGTGCAGAAGAGGCTTCTGCTGAGTGGTTGGGACATTTAAATGAAGCAGAACTGTTCATCGGGAGTGTAGAATATTGGGGGTTAGAAGGGCTCTTCAGAGAAGGGAATCACGGTGAGCAGAACCACCTTGACCTTGAACTGCAGGGCACCATTTCCTAACACTCCTTTTCAGTGGGAAGGAACTGGGGCCAAGGAAACGAGCCGTGCGGGGTCCCTAACCCGTCCCATAGAGACTGAGTTAGCACAGTTAGCACAGTGTGAACTGCATCAAAGTGGATGGCTTGACTTAGCCATAACCATTCCTTCGTGTGTGTGCCTGTGTGGGCGCGTGCGTGCGTGCGTGCGTGCGTGCGTGCGTGTGTGTGTGTGTGTGTGTGTGTGTGTGTGTGTGTGTAGACCAGAAGACAACCTCAGGGATTGTTCTTCAGGAACTGTCCACCTTGTTTGTCTGACACAAAGTCTCACTGGCCTGGAGCATACCACAGAAGCAGAGCTCATCTGCCTGTCTCTAACTACCCAGCACTGGATTAGAGCACACACACCAGATGTGGATTTGTAGGTCTGTTCTGAGGATGAAACTCAAGTCCTTGTGCTCACAAGACAAGTGTTTCACCAACTGAATCATCACTCATTTGAGTTTTGTACAGCAAAATCGAACCCAGGATAATCAGCTCCTGTATCCACATGTTCTGTATCCATGGCTTCAACCAAACATAAATGGAAAGTATTTAAGGAAAAAAAGTCTATCTGTACTCCACATGCACAGACATTTTCTCTTGTCATTATTCCTTCAATAATCCAGGATAACTCTTTACATATCATCTATATTGTATTAGGTATTATTATAATCCAGAAATGATTTCAATTACACAAGAGGATTTGCACATGCTTTATAAAGTACCACATGGTTTTATACAACAGTACTCAAGGACGTCAGTGTCCTTGGGGAGTCCTAAAACCAACCCGCTGTGCCTAGTTGAAATGTAGGAAAGAAATATGTTTTTCAAGCTGAGGCGTCTCTGAGCAGCAGCCAGGCCAGCGTCTCATGGCGTCCTTCCTCTTCCCTACTGCACCTCCTTAGGAAAGGCTCTTGGGGTTCATTCCAGCCCCCAGATGCTTGCTTTGTTTTGTTTTGGCTCTCCAGGAAATCGGATTGGCAAAGGAAATGAAGTGATTAACAAATGATTTCAACAAAGATTCAGCACCGCATTAATTAGTTATCTGCCTCTGGATGTTACCACGCTAAATGCCAAAGGGCACAGGGTGGAAACCGATGGATTTGCAAAGAGCCAGCTCCGAGAAATCCGTCCCAGCTGCTGCCATCATCTTCATCATCATCATCTGCCATGCTTTGCCTCCCAATTCCCCCACAGCAACCCTCAGAGCAACCCTGAAGGCCCCTGGGTCTTAATAGACCACCCTGAAACCAGCAGAGCAAGCACAGGAGAGCTGGGTTCGAACCCTAGCTCTGCCTCTTGGAGTGGTTCCTACACAGACTTGGAGATGGTGGCTTTGCCTTTCTGAGGCAGGCAGCCTGCTATCAGGCAGCCTCAAGTATGGAAGAGAATATTGTAAGTTAAAGCAAAAGGAAAGAAAGAGGAGAGGGGAGAGAGGAAAATAGTCAGGGAGGGGGGAGGGAGAGAGAAGAGGGAGGAGGGGGCGGGGCAAGAGGAGACCATGGAGGTCTGATAGCAGTTGATGCCGTGAGAGGGTGATGTCTAACAGTTCTGACCCAAACTTGTTTTTATTTGTTTATTTCCTTTTTAGCTAATAAAAAATGACCAGCACAGAAAGTCACAGGTTCCATCACGGCATTTTCCTGCATCTTTTTCATTTTACTCGGTTCTTCCTCCCGCTTCCTTGACCTCACCCATCCTGCTACCCATATTTGCTAGACCCTACACCTCCGCCAAACACCTACTTCTGCTTTATGTCACGGATATTCCGTTGTTTTCTCTTTTTTCCTTCCTTCCGTCTTTCTTCCCTTAAAATCTCTGCCCCCCTTCCCTCTACTTTCTGCTTTCCAAACTTACACAGGCACAATACATCCACACATGTAGAAATCTAAATCTAGAGTCGGCGTGTGAGAGGAAAGATTCAGCATTTGTCTTGTTGAGTCTGAATCTTTTCATTTAGCATAACAGTTTCCAGTTGCATCAGTTTTCCTGCAAATGGCCCAGTTTCACTTTCCTCTGTGACTGTGTGAAGTCCTGCTGTGGACACAGCACCTCTGTCCACTCATCTGTTGGTGGGTGCCTGGGCTGGTTCCATTTCTTAGCTGCTGTGAATAGAGCATTAATGAACACGCCTGTGCAAATACGTCTGCTGGTATGTGGATGTACACACAGGAGCGGCTTAGCTGCACCGTCTGGGAGTTCAGACTGACTTCCTGAGTGACTGCCACGCTTTACTTGCCTTCCTACCAGTGGTGTGAAGGGCACCTCTTTCCTGGGATCCTCACTGGCAGTTGTCATTTGCTTTATAATGATGGTGGCCATTTCGAATGAGGAGAGATAGAATCTTAAATCACTTATAATTTGCATTTCCCCCGTGGCTAATGAAATTGACCACTCGATTATTCACTGACCACCAACTCTACTGTCGTATACGGGTGCTGTCGCTGCCTGTTCCTCCTGCCTTCCCTGCCCCAGCTACGGCACAGGCTGTAACTATAGATGCTGACATACGAGCAGCTGTTACGATAATTAATCTCGTGGGACTGAGGATGTAGGATGGTACTTTACACCCCTTCATTTCTTTTATTAATTTGACTTTTATTTTCTGGAAAGTGAAACACACAGTAGCATGTGGCTGCTACTTCCTAGGCTCTTCACAAAGCCCTTTCCCACCCTAAAGCAAGGGAAGGAGGAAGCTAGCATCATAGAGAATTTGAAACCCCACCAAGAAAAAAAAAAACACGAATGTGTCTACTCAGGTTACTATAACAAGTACCAAGGCTGGGTGGGTTAAACATCAAATGTTGATGTCTCATAGTTCCAGATGTTGGGGCCTCCGAGATCCCAGTGTCAGCGTGTTCTGATTGCTGGCTGGCCTTCTTGGGGTATCCTCACATGGCTGAGAGAGAGCATGTGTGCAAACCTGTTAGGTTTTTTAAAAGGCACCAATTTCATCAAAGTCTAATGGCTTCTTAAAGGCCTCACCTCCAGGACATGACAGGAGGATGCAGTTTCAACACGTGCGGAGCATGGACAAGGGAGAAGTCTTACAGCAACGCAGATTACACACAGCTCGAATGTCTGTTGTGAAACAGCAAAATGTGGCTTGTTAGTCAGGCATGGTGGCTCACGTCAGCAACGTCAGCACTCGGAAGGCTGAGGCATGGTGGCTCATGTCAGGAAGGCTGAGGCAGGAGAACTGTCCATGTGTTGCATGCCAGCCTGAGCTACATATTTGAGTGAGGTCCAGGCCAGTCCAGAGCAGAGTGAGATCCTGCCTCAGTCAAAACACAAATGAAGAAGCAAAAGAAATACGCTGCTTGAAAGAGAAGTTGGCTGCTTGAAAGAGAAGTTGGCTGCGAAGTTGGTTGCGAGCAGTTCCTGAGGGTTAAATACTTTATATGATTTATTTTGTAAAGCCAGATTGAGAGGAAAAAGCGTGTTTCATAATAGAATAAAACATACTTTCATTTCAGAAGTGATACACAAAGCAGTGACTGTTCCTGGGTGTGTCTATTTGCATCAATAGTAAACAGAGGCACATATGTTCATAATGCATGTCAAGTCTTAGTCCTGAGTGCTTGGTTGTGCGGTGTATACAACAAAGGCCAAAGTTCTGCAAGAACTGCTGTGAGATGTTCACTGGCTTGTCACTTTGCTGAAAGGGCAGGCTTACATCCGTACCAGGATCATTTGATGGGTGGTGTTTAGAGCCTAAGGAAAGACATGCTGTTCTGTGGGGGAACTGTGGTGGTGAAGGGAGCCCCTGAGGTAGTGGGGACTTCACCCTCCTGAACACGATAGAAAGAGAGACTGTACTGTCAAGACGAGACTAGTGAAAATAAGGCCTTGTAAGGGGTTGGAGAGTGACCAGAGCTTTTAACTTAGGTGCTTGCAAAGGGCTCATCTGAGAGTATCAGTGAGTATCCAGGCTTACTGACGGAGACACATGATCCACTTCCCTGCTCTTGGGAATGTTTCAATGCCTCCAAACCCCTCCTAAATAAAATTGGTGTTGGGTTATCAGGAGACTCTTAAAAGCATCAAATTCTGATGAAGCATTTAGATACAACAATCTTTTACATTTATTTATGGAGAGAGAGAGAGAGAGAGAGAGAGAGAGAGAGAGAGAGAGAGAGAG
>CABHPR010140444.1:4762-36005 GCA_902168415.1 Peromyscus melanophrys | reverse complement strand
AAAAAAAAAAAAAAAAAAAAAAAAAAAAAAGGCCAGAAAAGGTGGAACACGTTTTTGATCCCAGCGCTTCGGAAGCAGAGGCAAGCCTTTTTGGTCTAAATTGTGAGTTCCAGGCCACAAAACTACCAAAACAATATAGGCTATTGCCACTGCCTTTGGTTGCCTCCCAGAACTTGAAGGTAAGGTCTAGTGTTTTAAGGTATCACAGAGAATAGGTAACTGTGGGGTGTCCAACCCAAACAGCTACATCTACAAGGCTTGAGGAGCATCGTGAAAGAGGGGGCAGCAAGAGTGTAAGAGTCAGAGTTCAAAGAGTTCCACTAATTAGTGTCCTCCCAGACAGGACGGATGCTACATGAAATCCCAATAGTGTGGTTGCCTAGACAAGATCAGGGAGAAACTTTATTCTATCACAAAGATAGTTAGCCCAGCAATCATTCATTCATATTTTCTAAACTTTCTCCCTCCCGTTGTGCAGATTAGCCAATGGAATCGGGACATGAAATCATCAAACTCGCCAGGCAGTGGTGCGCACGCCTTTAATCCCAGCACGTGGGAGGCAGAGCCAGGCGGATCTCTGTGAGTTCGAGGCCAATCTGGTCTACAGAGTGAGATCCAGGACAGGCACCAAAACTACACAGATCAAAAAGATCTTCATTACTAGTTTGGGTCTTGGTAATGAAGGATATTTGTTTGCACTGACACTCTGAGAGTGAGAATAATGTTAACCTTGAATCAGAGGGAAGAGTCAGCAATTGGCTGAACGGAATTAACCATAGAGGTTTTAGAGGACCCAGATAGAGGGGCACAGGAAGATACAGGGAGGGGCTCAGAGAGACTTACAACCTTTTTGATCTGGGAAGCATGGAGAGTTGGGGTCAGCTGATTGTTCCTCTGCTGCTCTTTGGACCTGCCAGTTTTTTTTTTTTACCCCAATATCTGACTCCTGAGTTTTTATTGATATTAAAATAACTTACATAAAAATATCATCTGGTGTCCAATGTGGGGCACCAAATGTAGTTTGACTTTCTTGTCAGACTTTCTTTAGGGGACCACCAGCTCCCAAATAATGACATGGAGACCTATCATTAATTATGAAAACTTGGCCTTTAGCTTAGGCTTGTTTCCAACTAGCTCTTATAACTTAATTAATCTGATTCTATTAATGTATGTTCTGCCACATGGCTTTTTACCATTGTATATCCAACTCCCTCCATGTCTTGCTGGTGTCTCCCTCACATGCCTAGATTCATGCCAAGTTCCTCTCTCTGCCCAGAAGTCCCCCTAACCTCTCCTGCCTAACTATTGGACATTGAGCTCTTCATTAAGCCAATCAGGTGCCTTAGGCAGGCAAGGTAAAACAGCAACACATCTTTACACAGTTTGCTCAAATGTCCCGAAACATCTTGGTACACCTTTTTATTATTATTATTATTATTATTATTATTATTATTATTATTATTATATTGCCTTGCAAGTTAGCTTCCTTTCGTTTGTGTGTTCCTGTGTGCTGTACTATGATTATTCTCTGTTTCTAACAACCTGTGTAGTGGAAGGCCATACGTGACATGACAATTCAGATGGGAAATTCCTCAAGGACCCACTGGTAGATGAAAAGTTGCAGGCAATCTGAAAGGCTGAATAAAAGGAAAGCAAGGTGAAGTGGGTACCTTTTGGCAGGCCCTGCCAAGGTGTGCCACTAAATAAACATGCTGCACGCAACAGCGTTAGTGCAAGAGGTTTACTGGGGTATGTGGTGGTATTATGTTCCCCAAAATATTGTGTACCCTAATAAATTTTTCTGGGGTCAGAGAACAGAACAGCCACTAGATACAAAGGCTAGAAAATGGTGGAACTCACACCTTTAATCCTAGCACTCCAGAGGTAGAAATTCCTCTGGATCTCTGTGAGTTCAAGGCCACATTGAAAACGGCCAGGCATTGGGGGGCACTCACCAACCTAAGACAGAGCACCTGTGTGGCCTGGGCAGGCATCTCCATGATGGGTAAGGTGACCTGCTGACGTCCCACACAACCCAAGTCAGAAGCTCATTTTTTAATAAAAGGGGGACCTGTAGGGTCCTGGCCCCCGTTCTGGGTAACTGTTGCCTTGCTTGCGGACCTTGACCTTGATATTCTCCCTATGCTAATTCCCTGCCAGGTTCCACCCTCCTGAATGCTTAAGGGAAGTTCCTTGCCTGGTACCCTGAATAATGGGCGTTAACAGATTAGAAGCAAGATTGTAAAACATCAGTAGTGAACTTCTGCCCTCCAGGGTCCTCCCATTGTGCTGTAAGCCTGTATTTAAGACCTCCTCCCCCCTTAAATAAAAGACATTCAGCATGTAAAATTAATATATATATATTATATATATATATAATTGAATGAATACTGTGAATGTAATCTATGAATACCACAAATGTGATTAACATCATGAGTGTAATTAATGAATATCATGAGTGTAATTTAAAAAATAAATAAATAAAGTCAAAAAAAAGAAACACTACACATGAAAAAAAATTAAAAAAAAAAAATAATAATAAAGAAAACGGCCAGGCATGGTGACACACGCCTTTAATCCTAGAAAGCGAGCCTTTAATCCCAGGGAGTGGTGGTAGAAAGCAGAAAGGTATATAAGGCGTGAGGACCAGAAACTAGAAGCATTTGACTGGTTAAGCATTTGGCTGGTTAAGCTTTTAGGTTTTGAGAAGCACAGTTCAGCTGAGAGTCATTCAGATATGAGGACACAGAGGCTTCTAGTCTGAGGAAACAAGATCAGCTGAGAAGTTGGCCAGGTGAGGTTAGCTGTGGCTTGTTGTGTCTCTCTGACCTTCCAGCATTTCACCCCAATACCTGGCTCAGGTTTGATTTTATTAATAAGAACTTTTAAGATTCCTGCTACAGGGGGAAGGGGAGAGCAGAAGAGTGGGAGGCTGTGTCGGAGTGGGGACATGAGAGAGGCAGACAGACAAGAGGAAGAAGAGAAGCAAGAGAGAAAAGAAGAGACAAAGAAGAACAAGAGGCTGGAGAGACGGGAGACATGAGAAGAGGCAAAGAGCTGTGCCTGGCAGGCACTTTTAGAGGGCATACATGTCACATAGCTGATGTTGGAAAGGCACCTGGAGGAGAGGTGATGACGTATGATGATGTAACTGTTTTGGCAGCAGAGGCAGGCTGCAGTGGAAGCTAACACAATCAAAGGCTGCTGAGAGTGTCTTAGTCAGTGCTCTAAGGCTGTGAAGAGACATCATGACCACAGCAACTCATATAAAGGAAACATTTAGTTGGGGTAGCTTACAGTTTCAGAGGTTTAGTCCATTATCACCATGGAGGAACACGGCAGCATGCAGGCAGACATGGTGCTGGAGAAGGAGCTGAGAGTCCTACATCTTGATTTGCAGGCAACAGGAAGTGAACTCTGTGTGTTCCACACTGGGCATAGCTTGAGCAAAGGAGACCTCAAAGCCCACCTCCACAGTGACACAGTTCATCCAACAAGACCACACCTAATCCAACCAAGCCGCACCTTCTAATAGTGCCATTCTCTTTGGGGGCCATTTTCTTTCAAACCACTATAGAGAGGGAGAGTTGAGTCGGGCGGTGGTGGCGCACACCTTTAATCCCAGCCCTCAGGAGGCAGAGGCAGGCGGATCTTTGTGAGTTGGAGGCCAGCCTGGGCTACCAAGTGAGTTCCAGGAAAGGCTCAAAGCTACACAGAGAAACCCTGTCTTGAAAAACAAAAACAAAAACAAAAAATTATACACGAAGAGGTCATGAACTTAAGGGGAAGTGGAGAGAGGTGGAAGTGATTTTGGGGTGGGGATTGCTCTGTGTAGCCCTGGATATCCTGGAACTCATTCTGTAGACCAAGATGGCTTCCAACTCAAAGATCCATCTGCTTGTTTTTTCCTCCCCAGTGCTGGGATACATAAAGGCATGTATGTGTACCCTGTGAGAAAGATTTAAATACAATAATCATGTATGAAATTCTCAAAAAACCAAAGGATTTAACTTAAAATAATAACAATGCAACATGGTTGGTGATGACCCCTGTAATCACTACACTCGGGCAGCAGAGACAGGAAGAGTGCCACAAATTTGAGGCTAGATTACTGTTAGCCAAGAGCATGTTATTTTGTAAAGCTCTTTTATAAACTTGTTTTTCCAGATTCTTGATCTCTGCACCCTCACAGCAGATCCTGTACACAGGTTCCAGGCGCACACACACACACACACACACACACACACACACACTAACCTGGAAAACATACGGAGAACTAGTTAGCAAAAGGAAGACAATGGCAGAGAGTAAGGGAAGCCAGAGGCAGTAATGAGAACAAATGCCATCAAAATACTTCATTTATATGTATGAAAACGTCATAATGAGATCCATTATGCATAATTAATACATGTTATCAAAAACTACATAGCAAGTTCCAGGACAGCCAAGGCTACACAGAATAACCCTGTCTCAAAAAAAAAGAAAAAAAAAAGTGGGAAATGTGTGGGCTTTTTCTATCAAAGATGGCTAACCCATCAAGGGCCACCATTCCACAAATTCTTCCACCTTATAAATTTTTTTCTGAAAATCTTTTCATTTCCCAGCACTTAGGAGGCAGAGGTAGCAGGATCACTGTGAGTTCAAAGCCAGCCTGGTCTAGATAGTGAGTTCTGGGACAGCCAGGGCTATATAGAGAGACCCTGTCTCAAAAACAAGAGAAAGAAAAACCCTTTGTTCAGGGGCTGGAGAGACGGCTCAGTAGTTAAGAGCACTGGCTGCCGCTCTTCTGAGAGCTAGGGTTTGATTCCCAGCACCCCCATGGCAGCTTACAACCATCTGTAACTCCAGTTCCAGGGCACCTGACCATCTCTTCTGGCCTCTGTGGGAACTGCACACATATGGTACACAGGGATATCTGCAGGCAATGCACTCAGACAGATAAAATAAATAAATGTAAAAAAATTTAAAGTTTGATTATGCAAAGGCAAAGTTGTATTCCTGGAACTTGATGACCAGGAGCGATAGACTCCCTCCCCTCTTTTCTTCATTTCCTGTGAATTCACCAATTGTAACAGTTTGGGAGGTTGAGCGCCCACCAAAGGGATGGAATATAGTTACCATCTGTTGTGGGCATAATTTGTTTACACTGTAGAGATGTGTCTCTGCCTAAGGCACCTTCTGATTGGTTTAATAAAGAGCTAGATGGCCAATAGTTAAGCAGGAGAGAATAGGCAGGACTTCTGGGAAGAGAGAGAACTCTCGGAAGAAGGAAAGGTGGAGTTGCAAGCCAAATGTCAAGGAAGCAGGATGGGCAGCATGGAGATGAGATAATGAGCCCTGTGGAAGAACGTAGATTAAAAAATACGGGTTAATTTAAGTTATAAGAACTAGCTAGCGACAAGCCTAAGCTAAAGGCCAAGCTTTCGTGATTAATTAGTCTCCATGTCATTATTTGGGGACTGGTGATCCAGAGAAAGTACTACTAAAACCAGCTACATTAGAAAAAAAACTAGCTGGGCAGCGGTGGCACACGCCTTTGAGTCCAGCACTCGGGAGGCAGAGCCAGGAAGGTCTCTGTGAGTTCGAGGCCAGCTTGGTCTACAAAGCAAGTTCCAGGACAGCGAAGACTTACATAGAGAAACTCTGTTGAAAAAAAAAAAAGGAAAACTAAGAGGTGCATGACTTTAATTCCAGCACTCAGAATTTTCAGAGGGGTGAAGTTCAGGCCAGCCTGGTCTACATAACAAGCATCAAGACAGGACTAAACAGAGAGACCCTGTCTCAAAACAAAATAAGAACAAAAAGCAAGCCAATAAAAAAGCAAGCCAATAAACAAAAAACTCTAAATACCAAAAAACAAAACAAACAAACTACAACAACAAAAATAAACCCCTGAGAGGTAGGCACTGCTTGATTAGTTGGTTCACCCTGGGTTTGCCTCTGATTAATGCTTTATGCTATTAAGAAGGAAATAATTTTTTTTTCTCCAAGCCGCTTGCCTGGCCAACTGGAGGTGACTTGTCCAGACTGTGCATAACAGTAGGAGGTGGTTCTTGGGGAAACAATTATTCATCTGGTGGTTCTGTGTCTATGCCAGTCACAGAGACATTTTTAAAGGTTTTATTTATTAAAATAGCTTTACAAAAGGATTTTAAAAAATAAACCCCTGAAAACTGAGTTTCCCAGCCTGGTCTGTTTGCTAGCCCAGTTTGGGTCACGATTGACCATTTCCATAAAAGTAAATTGCTTTGCAGGATTACTTTCCCTTTGTTTGAATGCTTCATTGTGCGACACCAAGAATATTTTTTTTTCTAACACAGTTTTACCAAATCATCCTAGATGTTTATCTAATTAAATTGGAGATTTTTGTCACACAAAACCTGCACATGAGCCGGGCAGCGGTGGCGCACGCCTTTAGTCCCAGCACTCGGGAGGCAGAGCCAGGTGGATCTCTGTGAGTTCGAGGCCAGCCTGGTCTATAGAGTGAGATTCAGGACAGACTCCAAAACTACACAAAGAAACCCTGTCTTGAAAAACCAAAAACCAAACCAAAACAAAACAAAAAAAACTGCACATGAATATTTCATAGCTCTCTTCATTATCATTCAACTGGCAATATCTCACAGGCCGTGTAGTACATGAACAGAGATACTGGAGAAATGGTACAATGGAGTACTACTCAGTGATAATAATAAATGAGCTATGCCGGGCGGCGGTGGCGCACGCCTTTAGTCCCAGCACTCAGGAGACAGAGGCAGGTGGATCTCTGTAAGTTCAAGGCCAGCCTGGGCTACAGAGTGAGTTCCAGGACAGCTAGGAATACACAGAGAAACCCTGTCTCAAAAAATCACACAAATAATAATAATAATGAGCTGTCGAACGGCAGATGTAGAGGCACCTTAAACACACTGTTTACTGAAGGGAGCCACTGTGAGAAGGCACCTACTGTGTGATTTCAACAGCTGTCTACAACATTCTGGAAAAGGCAAAACAGACACTAAAGAGGATCCATGCTCCAGGGAGAGGAATGACCATGGAGAGCGCAGCCACTATTGTGTATGAAGCATCCAGACACTTATGAAAATCAGAACCAACGCATCGTGTGTGATCCCAGGACTCAGGAGGCGGAAAGGGAAGGATCAGAGTTTAAGACAAGCCTGGGATACATATGAGACCCTCTCTCAAGATACCAAATAAAATTATGGAATACAGAGGGAAAGTGTGTGCATGTGCGTGTTCGTGTGTGTGTGTGTGTGTGTGTGTGTGTGTGTGTGTGTGTGTGTGTTATGTGTTTGTATGAGTGTGGTGTGCACATAGAAGAAGGGACAACTTGGGGAGTCAGGTCTCTCCCACTATGGATTCTCGGGAATGGATTCAGATGGTCAGATTGCACAGCAAACTCTTCTGTCTCACTTACCCACCTCCTTTTTTCCCAAGACAGGGTTTCTCTGTGTAGTCCTGGCTGTCCTGGCACTTGCTCTGTAGACCAGGCTGGCCTTGGACTTAGAGGTATGCACCACCACAGCCCAGCTTTAGCCTTTCATTTTTAATTAATTACTTTATTGTAAAGGATTATTTATATTAATTTTATATGCATACATATATGTGTGTGCATAACATGTGTGCCTAGTGGCCCTGGAGGCTAGAGGGTGTCATTGAATTGCCTATAACTGGAGTCACAGATGGCTGGGAGCTGCCGTGTGCATGCTGGGAACTGAACCTGGGTCCTCTGCAAGAGGAACAAATGCCCTTAGCCACCAAGCCATCTCTCAAGCATATAATATTTTTATTTTGGATGCCAGGAAATTGCTCATTCCAAACATTATGTTATACCACTGAAGTACGACAGTGTGTGTGTGTGTGTGTGTGTGTGTGTGTGTGTGTGTGTGTGTGAACTGAATCCAGCATCCTGTGCATGCTAGCCAAGTGTTGTACCACTGAACTACATCCCCAGCCACATTCCCTTCATACATTTACTGAGAGACAGAGTAGTCCAGGCTGGTCTCCAACTCTCTGTATAGCTGTGCTGGTTGGTTTTTCTCAACTTGACATGTCTAGGAGGAGGGGGATCTTAATGGAGAAAATGTCTTTATAAGACTGGCCCCTCCCTAGGCAAGTCTGTGGGGTGTTCTCCTGATTCATGATTGATGTGGGAGGTCCCAGATCATGGCGGTCGCCTGGGTTGTATCAGCCAGGAGCAAGCCAGGAGGATCAAGCCAGCAAGTGGCATTTCTTCAGGCCTCTGCTTCAGTTCTTGCCTCCAGGTTCCTGCCTTGAGTTACCTCAGTGATGGAGTGGGACCTGAGAGAAAACAAACCCTTCCTTCCAAGGTTGCTTTTGGTCATGATGTTTATCACAGCAACAGAAAGCTTTAAGATAGTCACTGAGGATGACTTTTGTTTAATTAATGAATTTATTTATTTTTAATTTTAAACAGTAAAATATTTTCTCTGTCGAAAATAGTATAAATGATAACATTTTCCAATAAGTTCCTTTAAGCCAAATGATAGCTGAATTAAACATATAAATATTGATTAGATTCTGGGATACAGAAGAAACCTATCTTCATCTGTTCAGAGAGCTATGTTTTACCTAAGTTGTGTAAGTGAGATTCCTATTCATCTTCCCCTTCACTGTTTGATTTATGGCAGACATTTTTCTATAGGCTAATCCATAATCTAAAAAGATTTTAGCCTCCCCTCCTGAAAGTACAGACAGCATATTCTTTCATCAGCTTGATACGGTACAAATTCTTTTTTTTTTTTTTTTTTTTTTTTTTTTTTTTTTTTTTTGGTTTTTTTCGAGACAGGGTTTCTCTGTGTAGCTTTGCGCCTTTCCTGGAGCTCACTTGGTAGCCCAGGCTGGCCTCGAACTCACAGAGATCCGCCTGGCTCTGCCTCCCGAATGCTGGGATTAAAGGCGTGCGTCACCACCGCCCGGCTCTTTTTTTTTTTTAAACATCGTATACACTGTTTATTGGGGCCTTCCTGGGAAATGCAGGAAGCAGGGTCCTGAGGGCAGCAGAGGGAGGTGGGTAGTGGGGAAGAGGAGGGCAGGGTGGCAGGGAGAGCCTCCCCTCCCTATTCCAGCCCTAGAAGTTACAAAGAATGTTGTTGATGATGTCATACTTGGCACCATCATAAATGTTTCTGATCTTAGGGGGAAGATCTTTGGGCTGGTCCTCCTCAGAGACATCTGCCACAGGGTAATCAGGAAAACCGTTTACCTGGGCACCCACTCTACTGCAAACCCTGTCGCAGCTCAAGGTCAAGGAGGTTGAGAGACACCTTCTGATGAATTGACCTGTGCAGTTTTGATCCTCCTGTAAGTGGGGGGGGGGGGATGGGACAGGGACAGGAGCTACAGGCATCTTGTCACATTTCTGGAGAGAGGCAGGCACTGTCCTCAAACCAGAGATGCAAGCCAGAGCCAGCAAAGAGAGACTGTGGATGGGAAGGACAGACGCATACCCATTAATGTAAACGACAGGACATCCATATACATTATTAGAGGAGAAGACACCTGTAAATTATCATGCCCAGAGAAAAAATATGGTACAAATTCTTATCCTAATAGTGAAACGTTTCACTAAAGCTTGCCCAGTGATTGGGCAAAACCAAAACTTCTTATAAGCCACAGTCACTGAGGATCACCTTTAACTCATGATTCCCCTGCCTCCACCTCCCAAGTGCTGGGATTATAAGCTTGGACTACCATAAACATTTCTTTTTTTTTAATTCACCCTTAAGTGAGAACATAGACAACATTTACTTCTTACTACTTCAAGTGTCACTAGGTCAGAACAGAGCTAGGGGACACTGTGTTGAAGAAAGCTCCATCTGTAGACATTTGTATGCTTTCTCAGGGCTTGTGTTCCTATCAGAATGTATTTTTTTTCCCCCAGAGACAGGGTGTCTTTGTGTAGCCTTAGCTATCCTAGAACTCGCTCTGTAGACCACCTGGCCTTGAACTCACAGAGATAGCCTGCCTCTCTGCCTCCTGAGAGCTGGGATTAAAGGCAATTGACACCACTGACTGGCTGGAAGGTATCATCTTTAAACTCACCACTGTGGCTTGCCTTTGCCTCATCTATGTGTTGTTTTTTTTTCTCTTTTCAGCTAGCCTCATAGCTGAAAACAACGGTAGGTTGTCCTACTGTTCCTGTAGTCAAAAAATGATGATCAGGGGGGTTGGGGCTTTAGCTCAGTGGTAGAGCACTTGCCTAGCAAGCACAAGGTCCTGGGTTTGGTCCTCAGCTCCAGAGGAAAAAAAAAAAGAAAAAAGAAAGATGATCAGGGACTAGAGAGGAGGCTCATTGTTTAAGAACCCATGGGGGTTTGAATGAGAATGGTCCCCACTGGTTGCTAGGTTTGAATACTTGATTCCAAGTTGGTAGAAGTGTTTGAGGATTGGGACATGTAGCCTTGTTTTGGAGGAGGTGTGTCCCTGGGGGTTGGGAGCTTTGGGGTTTCAAAAACCTTCTCCCCTCCCCAGTGCCTCTCAGCTTCCTGTTTGTGCTTGAGAAGTTGAGAGAGCTGAGCAGACACCATAACAGGCTGCTCACTCAGTCTTTGGTCAGAGATCAGGCCTCAGGTTCAGTTTCATGAAACTGAGCAAGCAGCTTCTGAAAGAACCAGGAATGATGGACAATCAGTCTTCACACCCCTGACAACAGGGATCAGGGAGACAGCACACACCAAGCCTGGGCGATCCCCTACAGTATCTCAAGGCAATGAGCAAATAGGGACAAATCCTCATTCCGCCCTGCTTGGAACTTGACCAAACTTGCCCAAAGATGATAAAACTGTAGCCCTAGCCAGCCCCTGCTAACCTTAGCCAATCAGAGATGTACTAATGTAACCTCTGCTTGCTTAGCCAATCATAGATAGGATGACCTAATTGTTTCTAGAATTCCTTTAGCTATGTATAAAAGGAGCCTGAAAGCCTCTCTTGGGGTCACCATTTTGCCTTTGTGTCAGATGTGTGTCCCCAGCACGCTGGAACTCTTACTCTTGAGATAATAAAAGCTCTTCCTGATTGCATACATGTCTGGTGGTCTTTTGTGGGACTTCTCGAGGACCTAACAATGTGAGCTCCCTGCTAGTCCAAGTGCCTGCCTTCTGCCACCTCCACTCTACCATCATGGACCCTACCCGTCTAGAACCATAAGCCCCAAATAAACCCTGCTTCCTTGGCCATGGTCTTTCATCACAGCAATGGAAAAGCAATTAATACAGAGCTCTTGCTGCTCTTCCAGAGGACCTGCATTTGTTCACAGACCCACTTTGGGGGTACCTCACAACTGTCTCTAACTCTAGCTCCAAGGTATCCATTCCCCTCTTCTGGCCTGTGGGCATCAGGCATGCATGTGGTGTACAGACTTACATGAAGGCAAAACACATGCACATAAAATTTTAAAAATCAGTACATAAAATCAGGTGGAGGCACGTGTCTTTAATCCCAGCAGGGAGGCAGAGGCAGGTGGATTGCTGTGAGTTCGAGACCATCCTGATTTACAGAGCTAGTTTCAGAATAGTCAATGCTACACAAAGAAACCCTGTCTCAGAAAATAAAAAAAATAGCCAGGCGGTGGTGGCGCACACCTTTAATCCCAGCATTCAGGAGGCAGAGCCAGGCATCTCTGTGAGTTCGAGGCCAACCTGGTCTACAAAGCGAGTTCCAGGAAAGGTGCAAAGCTACACAGAGAAACCCTGTCTCGAAAAACCAAAATCAATCAATCAATCAATCAATCACTTATCCAGGTATGGTAAAGTACACCTTTAGTCCCAGAACTCAGGAGGCAGAGGCAAGCTGATCTCTATGAATTTGGGGCCAGTCTAGTCTACATAATGAGTCCCAGGACAGCTAGTGAGTGAGACCTTGTCTCAAAACAACAACAACAAAAGCTAAAAGAATAATAAGCCGGGCGGAGGTGGCGCACGCATTTAATCCCAGCACTCGGGAGGCAGAGCCAGGTGGATCTTTGTGAGTTCAAGGCCAGCCTGGGCTACCAAGTGAGTTCCAGGAAAGGCGCAAAGCTACACAGAGAAACCCTGTCTCGAAAAAAACAAAAAAAAAAAAAAGAATAATAAAAAGACAAGCACTTTTTTTATTATTATTATTTTTTATTTAATGCCGAATGCTGTTTATTGAAGGAGGGAAGAGGTCTTAAATACAGGCTTACAGCACAATGGGAGAACCCCGGAGGGCAGAAGTTTGCTACAGATGTTTTACAATCTTGCATCTAAGCTGTTAACGCCCATTATGCAGGATACACAGACAAGGAACTTCTCTTAAGTATTCAGGAGGATGGAACCAGGGAGGGAATTGGCATAGGGAGGATATCAAGGTCAAGGTCAGCAAGCAAGGCAACAGTTACCCAAAACAGGGGCCAGGACCCTACAGGTCCCCCTTTTACTGAAAAAAGAGCTTCTGACTTAGGTTGTGTGGGACGAAAGACAAGCACTTAAGTAGAGTGACTATCAATTTTTTTTTCAGAGAGGAAAATCAAGAATGTGTTCAAATTGGGTGGTTGTGGGGCATGTTTTTAATCCCAGCACTCCAGCCTGGTCTACAGAGTGAGTTCCAGGATAGCCAAGGCTACACAGAGAAACCCTGTCTCAAAAACAACAACAACAAAAGAATGTGAGAGGCGGTGGTGGCCCATTTAAAAGAACAACACAATCTAGCTGGGCCGTGGTGGTACATACCTTTAACCCCCGTGCTCGGGAGGCAGAGGCAGGCGGATCTCTGTGAGTTCGAGGCCAGCCTGGTCTCCAAAGCGAGTTCCAGGAAAGGCACAAAGCTACACAGAGAAACCCTGTCTCAAAAAACAAAACAAAACAAAAAAACAAAAAACAAAAAAAAACAAAAAAAAGAATGTTTTTGAAAGGAGAAGACAAATTTATATGAAAACATATTGATATATTCTGATTAAAAAAACAAAAAACAAAAACCAAGAAACATGGCCAGATGTGATGGTATGAACTTGTAATCTCAGCACTCAGGGAGGCTGAAGCAGGAGGATTGTGAATTTGATGCTAGCCTGGCCACATAAAAAAGTAAGAAAGCAATCAGGGAAGGAAGGAAGGAGGGAGGAAAAGAGGAAAGAAGGAAGGACAAACAAATGACAAGAAGTCTAGAAACTTGCAAACTACCAATGGAGAACAGTATCTGGACCCAGCAGGGCTGGGAAGCATCTGTGTGCGAAGCGTGAGTCAGGAGACGCCAAAGAGCTTGTTCAGAAATGAGAACAGTGTGTATGTAGTTCGTGCTGTAGAGGAAGGAGATAAGGGAGGCACAGACGTCAGAAGGAGGCAGGGAGGACAATCCGGATACATAGGAAGAAGTAAATAGGGCCACAAAGATGTCATGGTCCATCTATGAAACCACAATCTGTCTTGATTTTAAACAAGTGACAGAATTTAAAGAAAGGGATGGAGCTCTTAGAGGACAATTGAGGAAACGGCCAGGGGCAGCTCCTGTATCCTCCTGAGTAATAGTTACGCGGCGATAGTAAAGCCAGGGTATAGTTACAGAACAGGGTGCAGCTGTCCTTACTCTAGATGTCACAGAACGGAAAAAAAAAAAATCATCACGCAAAGGTGATGCTGACGGAGGGTGGGTAAGAAGAGGAGCTGAGGAGGAGCGAAGGTCATGAATTCATCTGACACACGGATAGACACAGCGAGCAGACCACGAGAAACAAGATGGTAAGTTTTCAAGACTTCTGCTAAAATAAAGATAATATGACTTAAAATGAAAAGGAGGGCAAATGGCTAAATTAGCCAAGTCTCTGTCTCTTAAAGTTGGGAGTTAAGTATTGTAAACATTGGAGACACACTGAAAAATATGAGGTTGGAAGGCCAGGCATGGAGGCATAGGCCTTTAATCCCAGCACTTCTAGGGAGGCAGAGGCAGGTGGATCTCTGTAAGCTTGCGGCCACTTTGGTCTACATAGTGAGTTCTAGGCCAGCCAGAGCTACACAGCAAGACCCAGTTTCAAAACAACAACAGCAAAAAGAAAAAGCAGGAGGGAGAGGGAGGGGCAGCTTAGTTGGTGGTAGAGTGCTTGCCTAGTATTCATGAGGCCCTGGGTTCCATCTCCAGCACCTCTTAAAACAGGGCAGCACTGCATGCCTGTAATTCCAGCACTGAGGAAGTAGAGGCTGGAGGATGGAAGTTTCAAGGTCACCTTTGGGTGCACAGCTGTCAGAAGCCAGCCTAGGATACACCACAGTGTCTCAAGAAACCAAAACAAGTTGCCTTTAATCCCAGCACTTGGGAAGCTGAGCCAGACCGATCTCTGTGAATTCGAGGTCAGCCTGGTCTCCAGAGCCAGATCCAGGACAGGCACCAAAACTTCACAGAGAAACCCTGTCTCAAAAAACCAGAGGAAAAAAAAAAAAAAAAAGGAAACAAAAAACCAGTGTTGCAAAGTGACTACAGTAGAGGAAGCAGGCAGGGGAGCTGTGGCATTACATCATAAGCCCTTCTGAAGCAGCTCGTTTCTTTTTAAAATCTCCCTTTATTTATGTAGTTGCGGGGTGGTGCTTGTGTAGAGGTCCGGGAACAATGCTCAGGGTCGGTGATCCTCATCTTCCCCTTGTGGAGGCAGGGTCTCTCCCATTTCCGCTTCTGTACTGCCTACCCAAAGCTGAGTCATGAACTTCCAGCCACTTCTCTTCTCTCCACCTCTCATCTTGCTGTAAGTGTGCTGGAATTACAGATGTGCACCACCACATCTGGCTCTTTACACTGTGGGGAGTTCTGGTATCGAACTTCGGTCATCAGGCTTGGGTGTGGCAGGCAGGCACTCTTAACTGTTGAGCCATCTCCCTGACCCTGGCTAATTTCTTTAAGAGTACTCAAAACTCTTTAAGAGTTTCTCAAAACAGCTAATACAAACAAGAGTCAAGTTGAATTAAAAATAGACCATTTTTATTTTGTTAGTGCATGTGAGGAACTTCTTTTAAATATGGGGTATTTTATACATAATAAAAATCATCATAATAAAATAAGCACAATAAAAAACTTTGATAATAGTTTGTTTTAAAAATTAATACTTTCATTTTTTTTCCTTAACCACTGTACTCCCCAAATAACCATTGCTTATTTCACAGAGATTTCTGGAGAGATGAAATATTCATTCACTATAACTCAATAAATATGCTTTTCAAACCAGTCTTAGAACCTAGTGAACAACTACTTGGAAGTTTTGCCACAGGTTAATAAAAGTTTGGTAGACAATTTCTAGAAAGAAATAAAAACAAATAGTATTGTGGAATATTATTGTAGCCATGTAAAGACGTGTTACGTTTGTTTATGCGACAGAATATCACTTTAACTGTGTAAAGGTGTGTTACATTTGTTTATGCGACAGAATATTACTTTAACTGTGTAAAGGTGTGTTACATTTGTTTATGCGACAGAATATTACTTTAACTGTGTAAAGGTGTGTTACTTTTGTTTATGCTGCGTTTGTTTAACGATGTAAAGATGTGCTGCATTTGTTTCACTTTGCCTGCCTAAGGCAGCTGGATCGGTCTAATAAAGAACTAAACAGCCAGCGGGGCGGCGGTGGTGGCGCACGCCTTTAGTCCCAGCACTCGGGAGGCAGAGCCAGGTGGATCTCTGTGAGTTCGAGGCCAGCCTGGGCTACAGAGCGAGATCCAGGACAGGCACGAAAACTACACAGAGAAACCCTGTCTCCAAAAACCAGAAAAAAAAAACTAAACAGCAAATAGCTAGGCAGGAGAGGGATAGGTGGGGCTGGTGGGCAGAGAGAATAATCAGGAGGAGAAATCTAGGCTGGAGAAGAAGGAGAGAACAAGGAAGAAAGAGAGGGACATGCCCAGGGCCAGAAGCCAGGCAGCTGCCAGTCAGACACAAGTGAGAGAAAGAAAGAAAGAAGGGAGGGAGGGAGGAAGGAAAGAAGGTAAATAGCCGCAAGGCAAAACATAAAGAGAAACAGATTAAAACTAATAAGAACATTCAAAATTAAGTCTTAGTGTCGTGATTTGGAAGCTGGTTGGTGGTCCAAAAGGAGAAGCCTGGGACAAACTAGTGTAGAAGGACTCTCCACAGTTCATATCACCTCTGCTGATCAGGGCCCATGGCTGTACTTTGCAAGTGCTCTCCCTGGGAAGTTGGCAGGTACTGCCTGCTACATCATTTCCCCAAGTTCAGAATAAGCTGTGGACAGGAAACCCTTCGCCCTCAGAACAGGTTCCACAGTGTCAGAGATATGATCAGCACCTAAGGGCTCAGAGGGCTAAATTCTTTTCTTTTCTTTCTTTTTTTTTTTTTTTTTTAAGATTTATTTCTTTATTATGTATACAGCATGTGACTGCAGGCCAAAAGAGGGCACCAAATCTCATTACAGGTGGTTGTGAGCCACCATGTGGTTGCTGGGAATTCAACTCAGGACCTCTGGAAGAGCAGCCAGTGCTCTTAACCTCTGAGCCATCTCTCCAGCCCGAGGGCCGAATTCTTTTTTAATTTTTCCCATTTTTATTTATTAATTTATTTTTCTATTATCAGCTTGATACAGTATAAATTCTTATCCTAATAGTGAAATGTTTGATTGAGGCATGCCCAGTAATTGAGTAAAACCAAAACTTATTATAAGCCACAGTCATCCTAGGGTCCCCCCTGCTATATAGCCTCCCTGGTTCTGTGGGTTGCAGTCTGATTGTTCTTTGCTTTACATCTAGTATCCACTTACGAGTGAGTACATGCCATGTTTGTTTTTCTGGGTTTGGGTTACCTCACTCAGGATGATATTTTCTAGTTCCATCCATTTACCTCCAAATTTCATGCTTCCATTGTTTTTCTCTGCTGAGTAGTACTCCATTGTGTATATGTACCACATTTTCTTAATCCATTCTTCAGTTGAGGAGCATCTAGGTTGTTTCCAGGTTCTGGCTATTACAAATAGTGCTGCTATGAACACAGTTGAGCATGTATCTTTGTGGTATGATTGAGCATTCCTTGGGTATATGCCCAAGAGTGGTATGGCTGGGTCTTGACGTAGATCGATTCCCAATTTTCTGAGAAACCGCCATACTGATTTCCACAGTGGTTATACAAGTTTGCATTCCCACCAACAGTGGAGGAGTGTTCCCTTTGCTCCGCATCCTTTCCAACATAGACTGTCATTGGTGTTTTTAATCATTGCCATTCTGACAGGTGTAAGGTGGTAAGGGCCAAATTCTTATCCATGCTTTGATGGTCATATTTTGTTTTGTTTTGTTGAAACAAGGTCTTACTATATAACCTTGAACTTGTAATTTTCCTGCCTCAACATCCCATGTGCTAGGATTACCGGCCTGTGCCACCAGGTATTTTATAGAAATGACACTTTCTGGACTTGCAAGATGGCTTAGCATGGAAAGGCACTTTGCTGTGCGCATCTGACAACCTGAATTCAACTCCTGGAAGCCATGGCAGAAGGAGAGAAGTGACTCCCAAAAGTTGTCCTCTGACTTCCACATGTGTGCCATGGTATGTGAGCAACCACACTCATGCACACACACCATACATGTACATTCACACTAATAAATAGAATGAAATTTTTCATGTCATTTCCCCATAAATATCTATTACATTAAAATTTTTCGCTATGCTACAAGCCATACAATCTGTTTTCCTCTAATACTCTGTGTGTGTGTGTGTGTGTGAGTGTGTGTGTGTGTGTGTGTGTGTGTGTGCGCGCATTCTACAGGTGCCCTCTACCATGCCGTCTTAATTTTGTTTAAACATTTATTTGCATGGTGATAGGTGACTGTCGTATGACAAAAACCTTCCCTGGGGAGATGCAACACACATCTACTCACCCTAGATAGGGAGCCCACAACAGATCAAAGTATGGATACCACGCAAGTCCAACTTGGTGAACCAATGAGCTGTTCTGGGGTCACTTACAGGCGTATGGGTGAGGGGTTATTTTCAGGAGCAGAATAGACTGAAAGACAGCTGCATTCCCAAGGCACCCACTAGCCCGGGTGATGATAGCCCACAAAAGCTAGAAAACTTGGAACACACTGTGCAGCCTGAAGGCACCAACTTCCTAGAGCTGGGGAGGCTGAATGCAGTTTCTGGTCAAATGCACCTTCGGACCCTGTTGTTTGCTTTTGCCCTACTTAAGCCCTACGTGGAAATACGGCCCATGTTGGAAAAACACACACTGTAATCTGTTTAGAGGATTTTTTTTTTCATCTGGATCTGTCTTTACTGTATATCTTTAGCCTTTTCTGTCTGCCTGCATAAGTAAAACCTTAAAGTGCTAAACTACCACTGGGTCCTCCACCATGGCTTTGGTGGCTGGCTCTACCCCCTCAGATTTGTGAGAGCTCAGCCTTCAGCTCACCACTCTGGTCCTGTTGAGGAATATTATTTTTAAGGTTGTTTATGCTGCATTTGTTTAACTCTGTGAAGCTGTGTTACTGTGCCTGTCTAAAACACCTGATGGTCCAATAAAGAGCTGAATGGCCAATGGAAAGGCAGGAGAAAGGGTAGGCAGGGCTGGCAGGCAGAGTGAAGATACAGAAGGAGAAATCTGAGAGAAGAAGGAAGAATGGGCAAGAGAAGGAGGAGGACTTCAGGGGCCAGTCACCCAGCTACACAGCAAGCCATGGAGTAAGAAACAAAGAAAGGTATTTAGGAATAGATAAGGAAAACCCCAGAGGCAAAAGATAGATGGGATAATTTAAGCTAAGGAAAGCTGGCAAGCAACAAGCCAAGCTAAGGCCAGGCATTTATAAGAAAGAATGAGCCTCCATGAGTAATTTATTTGGGAGTTGAAACAAGAGTGGAAAAAAACAACAGGAACTCGCTTTGTAGACCAGGCTAGTCTGGAACTCACAGAGATCCACCTGCCTCTGACTCCTGATTGCTGGGATTAAAGGCAAGCACAACTACTTTGTGCTTGTATTTTAATTTTTAAATTTTATTTATGTGTGTGATTGTTTTGTCTGTATGTATGTCTGTGCACCATGTGCATGCCTGATGCCTACAGAGGTGAGATGACAGTGTTGGGTCCCCTGCAGATGGAGTTATAAAGTCATGTACCACCATTATGCGTACTGGGAATTGAACTTGGGTCTTCTGGAAGAACAATCAGCGCTTTTAACTGCTTGAGCCATATCTCCAGCTCCTACTTATTGATTTTTGAGACATCTCATATAGCCAATGCTGGCCCCAAACTCACTATATCAGTAAGGATGACCTTGAACTTCTGATTCTCCTGCCCTTACCTCTTGAATGCTAGGATTATAGATCTATGCCACCATGACATTTTCTTTTGTCTTTTGAAGATTTGTGTGTGTGTGTGTGAGCATTTGCACATATTTATGTGTGAGCATATACATGGAGGCCAGAAGAGCTTATGAGCTGTCCTCTATCACTCTCTACCTTCTCCTTTGAGGCAGTATCTCTCTCTCTGAACCTGGGGCTCTCCTTTTCTTGATTTGGCTGGGGCACTAACAAGCATCAGTGATTCTGTCTTTGCCCCACTTGGAACTGGAGCTGCACGTGTGCAAACCCATCCAATTTGTTACCTGTGTGCTGGCATCCTGCCTCTGGTCCTTGCAATTTCTCAAAAAGCACCCTTCCCCTGTTTTACAGATGAGCCATTTCTCCAGTCCCGAGTTTTATACAGCACTGGGAATCAGAGCTTCACTTCTTGCATGCTAGATGAACACTACCAAGTGAACTACATCCCTAGCCTCTTAGCAGCCGGTTTTAAAAGTGCGCTTATTTAGTGTACAATCTCTTAATTTTGACATTAGTATGTCAGAATAGAAAACTGTTGGGGGAGGAGCCTTTATTGTACACTGCAGGGTATTTATTTGCCATATAGAGAAAAGAACTCACAGACCTCCTTCCACATCTTAGGTAAGTACTCTACCACTGAGCTACATACATCCCTGGCCTCAATATAGAGTATTTAGCACCATTCCTGGTTCATACCACAAGATGCCAGTAACACCCACCACCCCTAACACACACAGGAGCTGTGACAATGTCTTCAGACATTGAGAGTGTCCCCTTGGGCTGGGGGTAGGAGGCAGGGCAAGAGTGTTGCTGGCTGAGGATCACTGCAAAAGTGATAAAATATTTTCAAGTTTATTACTACGGTGTCTGAATTGTCTATTTTTTAATGTGATGAATTTGTCTAGCATGCTGCTGAGCATTTGAACTTGAGAAATGTAAACCACCGTGGATTCTGGTTCTCAGGGTAACGGAGCTTTAAGAATTGCTGCAGAGCAACGTTTTCAACTGACTTAGGAATAGCAGAACCAACCCAGCTCTGTATTTTTAGCTCAGGGAGTTTTGTCTTGAACCACACATGGCTGATAAATATGTGAAATCTAAGCTCTTAGGATTTCACTGGAGCTAGCCAGATGGTGTGTTTGTGATCTGCCTACAAAATCTTTCCACTCTTTTTAAATAAAAAGCTATTTTTTTACTTTCCAGTTTAAAATTATATGCTTTTAGGTTCTTTCAAATTAAAAATGCAGGGTCCATGAGACACCAAACTACCACAAGTCTTGTGATAAATCTAAGGGAAATGCCGTCTACTTTGTTGTTTTTAATTCTCATCCTCCAATATCCTTACTTAACCTTGGCTTCCACTCTACAACAGAAAACACACATATTCTCCTTATTATGTGCCAGGCAGCATTCTAAATTCTTTTACATGTATTTAATTTTTTAAGTGTTTTAGGGTTTTTTGTTTTGTTTTGTTTTGTTTTTGAAACAAGATCTTACTGCATAGCTCTGGCTGGGTTGGAACTTGCTGCGTAGACCAGGCTAATCCTCTGCAAAAGCAGCCAGCACTCTTAATCTCTGACCCACTTTTATCATTCTCATAGTCTATATTGTAGTTATGTATAATTACTGTTCAGTTTTGAGGTCTAAGAGAAACTAAGTAACTTGTCAAAGGTCTAATGGCTAATGGGTAAGCAGAGAGGCTGAATAGTCTTGCTCCAGGCTTACCCTTTAAACATAAATATTTACAAATTAGAACAGTTAAGGAGGAGGCTGCTCTTCTAGAGGACTCAAGTCCAATCCCAGCATCCTCAGGGTGGCTTATTTATGGAGTTACTGCTCATAACTCGAGAGGTGTTACCTACCCTCTCCTGGCCTTGATGGGCACCCACACACATGGCATATATTCATATAGACACAAGCATAAAATAAAAATAAGTATTTTTTGAAAAAGGTTAAGAAAAAGCCTATGCTTTCAAATTCCTATTGAGTACTTGGCTTCAAAGTCATATCCTGTTTTCTACCTGGGAGGAAGAGAGCCAGGAATACACTATACTGCTGGCCTGGGACTCAATCCAAGAGACAGACTGGACAAAAATTGTTTTTTTCCTTTGGAATGCTGAAGATTTGCAGTTGAACCAGACTTTCTGTGCCTGTTTTCCTTACTGAAGGCTGAATTTAAGCCCTCTAAGGATTTCTAGGCCTTAATAGAAATAGACTTCTGTTGAGTCTGCCCAACAATCCACTGGATATGATCAGAATTCACCTCAGGCTAAGCTGATGTTCCATATTCTTTTGTGGCTCAAACTTCAAAGTACTCATGTGAAACAAGGAGATTGGTATTAAAGTCCAAAATGAAGGTTAAGAATATTTATTTTTGAGGCAGGGCCTCATGTAACCATAGCTGGCCTCAGACTATGTACCTAAGGATAGTTTTGCATGCGTGTGCATCACACCTGTACAGTGCCCAAGGAGGCCCTGAGAGGGCTGTAGATCCGCTGGAAGTGGAGTTACAGATGAATGTAAACTGCCATGTGGGTGCTGGGAATCAAACCTGAGGCCTCAGGAAGAACAGCCAGTGGTCTGAACTCCTGAACCATCTCTCCATCATCCAACCTCGGGCTTCTGATCTCACAAGTATGCACTGTACTACCCTGGTCTGTGTGGTGCTGGGGATCACGCCCAGGGCTTCAGCCATGCTAGGCAAGCACTCTGCTGATGAGCTACCTGCCTAGTACAAACTGCGGATTTTTAGATACAGTAAAAGGAACATATTCACTGGGTGGCGGCGCACGCCTTTAATCCCAGCACTCAGAAGGCAGAGGCTGGCGGATCTCTGTGAGTTACAGGCCAACTTGATCTTTCAGGACATCCAGGGCTGTTACACAGAGAAACACTGTCTTGGAAGGGGAAAAAAAGGGAACATATTCCTTTAAAATTCATGTAGAAATCTTTCACGACTGGGGATATAGTTCAGTAGAAGAGCACATACCTTACATGTGCAAGACCCTAGAAATTGATTCCCAGCACCAATTTGGGGGGCCCAAAACAGCTTGACCGCACAGCTGCCATGACAGGCTTAGAGGCCCAGACACAGCTTCTGTGACAAGCTTACTAGCAGGCAACACCCAAACCCAGGAAAAGCCATAAGCTGACCCCACCCATGGAGGGCCTGCATCTAAGAGGAAATACCTGACATCCCAAACATTAGATAAGTTTAGATAAGATGGCCAGATGTCTTTGAGTCTAGCACACACCTATTTCTGTTTTACAGATATCCCTAGACAAATGTCAGCCAATCAGGGTCCTGAACCCCGTAAATATCCTAACTCCAACCTCTGCTATGATAAAAACTTCTACCCAACCTGAGCTCAGGGCTCTCACCGCTGCATCAGACAGAGAGACCAAGCCCCGGAGCTAGAAAATAAAGGTTCTTTGCTTTTACATATGGGATTTGGTCTCCATGGCGGTCTTCTGGGGGTCCCCACATCTGGGCATAACAGGAACAGCAGAGCATTTTTTAAATGTCCAAATCAAAGTCCATTAGAAGCTACTGATGGGCTCAGAGTGCATCCATCCACTGTGAGCCTTATTTTTCTTTGGCCTCCAAGGCTAGTCTCCAAAGTGATAAACCTAGGGTATGGTTTCAGGTCCTTTAAAAGTAGTTGGAGTGGCTAGGATTCATGCGAGGTACCTCCCATATGACTTATAGATAGGAGGAGAGATATTAGCCATGATTCAATTATGTTCAAACAATAGACTTATTCCTTTTTTTTTTTTTTTTTTTGGTTTTTCGAGACAGGGTTTCTCTGTGTAGCTTTGTGCCTTTACTGGATCTCACTCTGTAGACCAGGCTGGCCTCAAACTCACAAAGATCTGCCCAGCTCTGGCTCCCAAGTGCTGGGATTAAAGGCGTGCGCCACCACTGCCCGGCCTTTATTCTTTTTTTTTTTTGTATGTATTTTGCCTGCATGTATGTATGTGCACCACAAGCATGTGTGGTGCCCAAAGAGGTCAGAAGAGGTTACCTGTGGGAACCTCTTTGTGCTGGGAACTGAACTGTGTCTTTTCCAAGAGCAACAAGAGCTCTTAGCCATGCAACCATCTCTCCAGCCACTTTTGGTTAGAACTATAGCAAGCCTGTTTCTCATGAGTGTAGGTAGATGATGCAGTGACAGTCTGAAGTCTCATATCTGGACCTCATTTTTCTTATCAGGAAGAAAATCATGCTGGGCATGATGATGTATGCCTTTAATCCTAGTACTTGGGAGGCAAAGGCTGGCAAATCTCATCAGGTTCAAGGCCAGCCTGGTCTACATAGTGAGTTCTAGGCCAGCCTGGGCTACATAATAAGACCCTGTATCAAAAAAGGTGATGACGATCACTACTGAGAATAGTTGTCTAAATATAGATTTAGCCGGGCAGTGGTGGCACACACCTTTAATCCCAGCATTGGGAGGTAGAGGCAGGAGGATCTCTGTGAGTTCGAGGCCAGCCTGGACTACAGAGTTCCAGGAAAGGTGCAAAGCTACACAGAGAAACCCTGTCTCAAAAAACCAAATATATATATATTTAAGTCCAGTGTTTGGGGAATGTGATCCCTTGGACCAGTGAACAAACCAATACTTCTGGGGGTTTGTTTTTTGTTGTTATACTTTCCTGGTAGGTGTGTAAGACAATGTAGGTGACCCAAATTAAAATTAATCATTTTATACTGTCTAGGCCAGCTGAGGATCTAGACATCAGGAGTCTCTTGGACTTAAGAGGAACCTCTGGCTCCTCCAGCCTTTCTTTTGACTGGAATAATTTTCTAGGTTGACCCTCCTTTTTGTAGACTGGACATTGGTTAGAATTCACCTGGTGGTGTCTCCATGGCATTCCCAAACAAGAGAATAGGTAACGTCCTACAGTTAGAGAACATTTCTAGAGATGCCCCCACAGTTCCCTGGAATCTAGTTGAGCCTGGAGAGCAAGGGAAGACTATTCTCCCTTTTAATCCCTCTGACTACTGAGTATAGGCTTCCAAGTATGGTTATTAAATACCCAGAAGGTGTGTTATGTAAGTCAGGTACTTTTAACTACTGTATAATATTCATATAAAGTCTGAGCAAAAACCAAGCACTTTTAAGTAAACTTTGATTGGCATGCATTTTTGTTCTCTAAACTAGCTCTTGGAATTGTCACAACAGACCAATAATTCTATTGATTTAAGCAAAGGTTGACATCAGCATACTGAACTTTGACCTTAGAAATTTGTCTCATCTTTTATACACCTTAAATAACTTACTCAGGCCTTTATAACTTGCATAAGCTTTCTAGTTTTCTTTACCATTCTTTCAGCCATCTTAATTTTCCTACAATTTTTTACTGAAAATAGTTCCAGTTTCACATCCTTCTAAAAGTTACGACTGGCTTTTTTTTTTTAAGATAATTTATTTAATGTGTATTGGTGTTTTGCCTGCATGTTATGTCTGTGTGAGGGTGTAAGATCCCCTGGAACTGGAGTTAGTTTTGAGCTGCCATGTGGGTGATAGGAATTGAACCTGGGTCCTCTGGAATAGCCAGTGCTGTTAACCACTGAGCCATCTCTCCAGCCTCCCCACCTCCTCCTTCTAGGAACATTAATTAATAAGCTCAACCATAATGATCTTTTATAAGCAAAGCACACACAGCTGGTCTTATGCAGATGGCAGATGTTTAGCTCAAAGGATGGTGCTGTGCAACACCATCCTTATGAAAGAAAACTGAATTCAAACATATAATAAATTAGTATTACCTGTGTACATACTGTTAAACTGTGGGGCTTTGTAAATTCATGGATAAAGCTTTTCCCCCACAGAGCTTTGGATTCAGGGCCAGCAAGCACTCTACCACTAAGGTAAATCCCCAACCCCTCCCATCACCCAGGTAAATCTTTTTTTTTTTTTTTTTTTTTTTTGGTTTTTTTGGGGAGGGTTTTTCTTTGTAGCTTTGTGCCTTTCCTGGAGCTCACTTGGTAGCCCAGGCTGGCCTCGAACTCACAGAGATCCACCTGGCTCTGCCTCCCGAGTGCTGGGATTAAAGGCGTGCGCCACCAACGCCCGGCATTGACTATTTTGTTGTGTTGTTGTTTGGGTGGGTTTTTTGTTTTTGTTTTTGTTTTTTGTTTTTGTTTTTTTTTTGGTTTTTTCGAGACAGGGTTTCTCTGTGTAGCTTTGCGCCTTTCCTGGAGCTCACTTGGTAGCCCAGGCTGGCCTTGAACTCACAGAGATCCGCCTGGCTCTGCCTCCCGAGTGCTGGGATTAAAGGCGTGCGCCACCAACGCCCGGCCACCCAGGTAAATCTTATAGAAAGCACAAGACAGTAAAAAAAATACCTCTGAATGATTTGTACAGTCTACTTTTGCAAAGCCAGGCTTTTGGTTCTGAATGAGTGGAAGCAGAGAAAAGCAGCATTACACAGTAAAACATCATCACACTAACGTTCACAATGTCCAGAAGTCAACTAAGGAATCGGTTTGTTCTCCCCTTTTGTCAGAGTCCTCTCTGTCCTCTCCACGGACTGTCGACCATCTTTCAGATCACTACTGTCATCACCATCACCGTTTTGAATTTAGTGCCCATAATCTAGAATAAAGGACACTGAAAACAGTGACATCTGAAAGAACATGTAAGATTTTCCAGGGCTCAGTGGTGCAGAAACAAAAACAAACAAGAAACATGGAGTAAAGGGGGCTTTAGCAGGGAAACACCACTATCTTAGTGAGAAGAAAGGCTTGGAGCCACCGAGAAGAAACAGCAGACACCACGACCCAAAGGAACCCACGTCTCCAACCTCCTGCACAAGCCAAGTGATTTCCCTGTCTCCTGCTGGAAGCAGCTTTTATTTTTATTTTTTATTTTTTTAATTTTAATTTTTTGTTTGTGTTTTTTTTTTTTTTTTATGTTTTTCAAGACAGGATTTCTTTGTGTAGCTTTGGAGCCTGTCCTGGAATCGCTTTGTAGACCAGGCTGGCCTCAAAATCAGAGATCCACCTGCCTCTGCCTCCCGAGTGCTGGGATTAAAGACGTGCACCACCGCTGCCCGGCTGGAAGCAGCTTTTTTTTTAACCAGCTGCTGGCGCCATGTCCTCCTGTCGAGCTGTGGTTGTGGCTGCTGCAATGGTAGCCGCTCCTGGAAGCAGCTTTTAAAGCACCAGTTATTCTAGTCTTCTGGGTCCTGCTTGGGATCTGTGCCTTTCCAGACTCGGTTCTGGGATGCTACAAATTCACGAGATTTCCAGGCCCAGCCAATTCAAAGCGTCAGCTCCCTTCCGTAGCTAGCTAGTGCTAGAGACACATACAGGCTAATTCTCCTCTAGAAACCAGTAAATATATCAAGCAAAACTGTTTTTTAAAAACCTAACATAAAGGTCTGGTATAGTCTGATGATATAAAAATGCATTGAGCTTTAATACTCAGACCATATAATTAGTGTCTCCCATTCCCATGATCCCATTAGGTATCTAGGAGTGTAAAAACCAGAACAGTGTGGCAATCCTGAAGGTTCAGTAGTACCAGGAACTTTTTTTTTTTTTTTTTGGTTTTTCGAGACAGGGTTTCTCTGTGTAGCTTTGCGCCTTTCCTGGAGCTCACTTGGTAGCCCAGGCTGGCCTCGAACTCACAGAGATCCGCCTGGCTCTGCCTCCCGAGTGCTGGGATTAAAGGCGTGCGCCACCACCGCCCGGCAAGTACCAGGAACTTTTATTGATGCCATTTTGGTTTATGCCATGTGGTGGCATTAACCAAGATTGTGATGAAGTCACATGTCCTTGGCCATCTTCATTACATCACTAGCCAGATGGTACCATGTCATGTGGCTGTCTCCATTTTGATGACATCACTAACCACAATGGTGACCAAGTCAGTGTGTTTCATTTTGATGAGGTCACCAGTCAAGATGGCAACAAACCACATGCTTACTTTCTTCTTGTGGTTAGCTCAGCCCAATGACATTTGCCCATTTGCCACCAGGGCATGAGTAAGTCTCCAAGAGATCCATGGATCTCATATCAAATCCGCATGGATATGGGAACATACGGTGTATGTGACCTAGGAATGGAGGTCCTAAACAAGAAGTAATTCCATGGTGTCAGCACTAAGAGAGGTGAGCTCCTATGTCTTACCATACAAATTGTAACTGTGACTGTCAAGAGATGTCATTTGCTGACGTCATGTTTTGACTTCCTTTCACTTCCTAAGCACAAGTTGTTGCTGGCAAAGGAATCCACAAAAAATGCACAAGGAGCACAAAGGTATGCCCAAGGCATGTGGATAAGGACGTTGCTCCCAGAGCATATGGAAAACTGGGAAGAATGTGACCTTGAAGCCATTTTAGTCCAGTATAGAGTTTGACACCAGAAGATCTGTGACCCTCAGAGTTGGCTGGAATTCTTTTGTTTTTTCAAGACAAGGTTTCTCTTTTAACAGCTCTAGCTGTCCTAGAACTTGCTCTGAAGACCAGGCTGGCCTCGAACTCACGGAGACCCACCTGCCTCTGCCGTCCAAGTGCTGGGATGAAAGGCATGTATCATCGCCACCACTGGCACCTAGTGATTTCTTAATACTATGCCGGGTACTTTGAGCTTTACTTTGTAGAGTATTAGATATTTTGGTGTTTCTCCAAATGTTCTTGAATATTGACCTACAATTTGACTTTTCAAGGTTTGCTTCAGCCTTTGTCTGGTGGGACCTTTTGTCTTTAATTTAGGCCTGTTTTCATCGTTTTGAACATTCTAATGTTCCATGCATTTTTGAGGCTCTGCTGCTCTGGATCATGGGGACACCAAGTGTTCCCAGTGTGTGAGCTGTGGAAGTGTCCCTGTGACTTCCAGGTGGTTTTCCTCATAGTCTCTGGCAGGTGTACTCATCTAGACCAGAAAGCAGCCTCACTTTTTTGTGTTCCCTTCCTGCCCGCACAACCTTCTCCTTGTAGTACTCTGCCTTGTGACCTGGAGCTGTTCTGGTTCCTCACAATTTTCCAACCCTTGTCTTCTCAATTCAGGGCAACTGCTAGACTCTGCTTAGGTCCCCTTTGATGCTGCATCCTGTGAGTCTTCTAGGTAGCAAGCAGGGACAATCATAGGGTTCACCTCAGTTATGTCCCCTTTTGTTATAACTGCAGTACATTGTAATAATCTACCCCCACCCCCAGACAGGCTTCTCTGTATATCCTTGGCTGTATCCTGAGAACTAGCTCTGTAGACCAAGCTGGTCTTGAACTCACAGAGTTCCACCTGTCTCTGCCTCTCTGAGGGGATTAAAGGCATGTGCCACCACCCAGCTTGAGTTGGCTGGAATTTAAGACCCTTAGAAACCAACTTTTTGTGAGCTGGAGAGATGCATTAGCAATTGGGAGCACCGGCAGCTCTCCCAGAGGACATGGGCTCAGTTCCCAGCACTCACATGGCAGCTCACAGCTATTTATCTGTAACTCCAGTTCAGGGGATCCGACAACTCTTACACAGACATACATACATCTTATCACTGACCCTATGCACTGATAACTTTAAAATAATTTTTGAGTGGAATATTCCTGAAATATCTTGATGTAGCAATTAATAAGATTTTATAATCTGGTCTTGACTCAAGAAAATTTAGTTTCAGGGTCAACACTATGGACACCAAGTAGGTATGTCAACTCTTTGCAAGTTGCAAAACAGAATCATCTATAAAGTTCACATGCAATTGCACAGAAATTTCCAGCATGTTTTAAATAAGTTGAAGCTTTTGATTTGAGCTGCATTAGAGCTATCCTCAGCCTTGTGTGTGGCTCATGGATTTGCAGGCTGGACATGCCTGATAAGTGAGGAGTGTGGCTAACCAGCACAGCACTTGCCTACCATGAGCAAGGTACTTAGTTTGACACAGCACCACAAAATGAACAAGAAACCGGAATAACCATTCATACAAAGGGATGCCCACAGGAACCTCTCTGACAGATGTTTACTTACCTTCTGCTGCTGCCTCTGTGGCCAAAGATACTTCTACACTACTTCTCAGTACTCCAAGTTCCTGAGGTTTTATCTCTCTAGGGCTTTCACTTGTTTTCCTAGATCTATTTTGCCTAAGGAACAGAGATGATGATGTTATACCATATCAGGAATAGAAGTTAACTTTTTTGGGCAAAATCAGAAAGAATAATACAATAATGTGCTAACAGGATTTGCTATTTTATGGACACAGATAAAATAGTTCATCTACTTTACAAAATAATATTAAAGATATACACAGAATACAGGATTTACAAAAGAACTTCTTTGATAAAATTTTCTTAATATTTCCCTTAGCAAACACTGAAAATTTGTCGGAAAGAAACCAATACTTTTAAAAGTATCAAGTAATATAGGAAAAGGTATTGTAAGACAAAGCACACAGCTGGAAAACGCTTTATTTTCTACTGCATATAACATTGTTCAAGACCACACGACCTCAAAGGTCTCTTTCCCGCAACTTTTTATGATTGAAAGGTACCACTTAAAAAATATTTACTGATGCTATAAATATTATTTTTTCCTATATATTAATGATTTTAATGAATGCCATATTAATTATATCTCTTGCTGCTTTGGTCAAAAAGATAAACATAAACTTTAAACCAAATGTTTAGACATTCAAAACTGTTTTTTAAGAGCATAGACACACAAACCAAATCTATACCGCAACTATTATTTCAAAAATTACACACAATTTAAAAACAAATTTTAAGTTTTAAATAAAAAACATTAATGGCCAAATTAAGGAAAGTTTAAGCATCAGATTTAGTATCTTAATTTTTAGGCTATTCAGAAATATATTTTGTGAATAAGAATTATTTCATAAATATATATGTATAAATATAAATAGGTATCTACAGGATCTGTGGTGCAGGAGAAAATTCTTCAAAGAAAAAAAAATTGCACTTTTAGATTTTCAGGATGTTGTCAATTTATACTTCAAGTGAGATACAATTACCCATCTAGGTGCATTTGGCACAAGTGTTCAGTTGAATATTGACACAATCTGAAAAAAACACAATGCTTTTTATTTATTCGAGGAATATGAAGAACCAAACAGAATTCAGAATTCTGACCAAAAAATCCCAGATAACTACAATTACTTAAATACAAAAAATATTGTTTAAAAAGACTTTAACCCTGTCTTTCTATCTGGAATGTATAAAATTTTACTAGTCATGTTCTCTCCAAACCCTTCAGCAAGAACTCCCAGCTAGATACAAATGTAACACCATCTTCTTCAACTCATGTACAACTTGGATCACACTCCAGTATATAAGGACAAAAAATAAATGTACAATAAAAAGATTGGATAAATGAGGAGAGGCTTTTTGGTCTTGAATTCTTCACCTACAAGTAATGAAGCAGCACTGTAGGCAGCCCAAAACACACCGAACAGCTTAGAAAAGAAAGAGAGAAAGAAGACAGCTGCGTATTAGCAATCAATCAACATTTGGGAATCACAGAGAACATTTACGATGTTTTAAAAAATGATCCAAATGAGGCTTTTTTTTTGGTTTTTCAAGACAGAGTTTCTCTGTGTAGCTTTGGAGCCTGTCCTAGAACTCACTCTGTAGACCAGGCTGGCCTCGAACTCACAGAGATCCACCTGTCTCTGAGTGCTGGGACTAAAGGCATGCATCACCGCCACCCGGCCAAGTGAGACTTTGGCACTCACCTACCACCTGAATTCAAGTCCAGCCTGAACTACCCAGTGAGTTCATGGTCAGCTGTGGTTATAATGTCAGACTGTCTAAAAACAAAAACAGCAGCAAACTAAAATACAACTCTAACTCTAACTCTAACTCTAACTCTAACTCTAACTCTAACAACTCTAACTCTAACTCTAACTCTAACTCTAACAACTCTAACTCTAACTCTAACTCTAACTCTAAACTCTAACTCTAACTCTAACTCTAAAACTCTAACTCTAACTCTAACTCTAACTCTAACTCTAAC
>CABHPR010140443.1:8267-28488 GCA_902168415.1 Peromyscus melanophrys | reverse complement strand
GCACATGAGCCTCAGCCCTACACCCAGGCAGAGCCAGTTGGGGCAGCGCCAATGTCCTTCTGTCTTCTTTGGTCACAGGACGCAGCAGCATTTGCACACGCCTCACTGTGACGTGTCTCCTTCTGTCTCTGTGTAACAGTACCTGCACGTACCTCTATGGCCTTGTAGAAGATGCTGGTGCCTATTTGCACTACCTCCAGGTTCTGCTCCTGCTCATTCCGGGCACACTTGATGTAGGTCATCCAGCTTCGGTGGTCTTCCTGGCTGGCATCGATGAAGTAGCGTACTGTGCCATCCTCGTTGAATACCTAGGCACAGGTGGAGCAGTGATGGGGTTAGGCAGGGCCGTGCTACGTGTGTGACCCAGGCCAGACCCATCAGTAGACATTCTCCTTTCTCCAAAGAGCTCTAGAAAGTGGCTTTCCAGTCCAGGAAAGGGAGGTTAGGGGGCACAGTGACTCGTCTGAGGCAAGGGGCAAATAAGGAGTCAGTCTTCAGGGCTCCATGGGTTCACCCCCAGAAGAAAAATGTCCCCAAAAGATCCCTAAGCAGGTTAATATGCTCTTCTGCTGCCTGTCCAGGTTTGTTGCAGCGCCTCAGAGAGGAATGCAAGAGCTTGGGAGGCAAACCTAGCTCACTAGAGTCTCTTGGCCTGGCCTACACCCCTATGTGAAGCCCACTGCTAAGAGTCCTCAGAGCTCGAACCACACCCTAGCTTCCTAACTGGGCAACAGCTGGAAGACACCGACTAGGCCCAGGTGTCCAGGGAAGGAAGAAAGCAAGGTCTGGGTTGTCTCTCTGCTCTTCCTCCAGTTCCTCTGAGCAGCTGTGTGGTCTCACACTAGCTCCTGCCAGGTGGGGCTGCTAGGGTGGCAGCGGGGGGCAATGAGATTGAGGGTGTGTCGTCTGGCTACTGTGGGTGTGCAGGGCTGTGGGGAAAGAGCGATGGTGGAGAGCTGCTACTGGGCGAGCTTTGTCCTAAGGGGAGCCCTCCCTGGCATCCGATGACACTGTTGGAGGTGGGGTGAGAGTCAGAAGGTCAGAGATGGAAGCCTTTCGGATACTCATTTCCTTCTGCAAAATGAGAATAAAATAATAGCCCATAGAGCTGAGGAGATGAGCTCACAGGTTGCAGGCTGGGGAATGAGACTGCTGTCTCAGCCCCTAGTCAGCCGTGATTATTTTGGAGGCCACTAGGCCTATGATTGGGAAAAGTATTCTCAAGAAACACCCGGGTTCCACTGTCCTCCATTCCAGCCACACTTCACCATAGGCCAGCCTCAGAGACCCACCCTTGCAGCCTTTAAGGCCAGGGAAAGAACGTGGGTGGCTTGGAGAAGCCCAGAGAGGCCTTCTTCCCAGCCTCTGCACCAGAACCCGCTCCCCCCCCACACACACACCAATCTCAGCACTGGTGTCACATGTGAAGTAAGGCTAACAGCCTTGATTGGGAAGCCTGGAAGCAAGAAGGGCAGATTTTTCCTAAACAGTCAAAAGAAAAAGAACCATTGGCAAAGAAAGCTCTGGGACAGGAGAGTGGTACCCCCAGGGTGTTCAAAGGGACAGTACCGGCAGCAGTGGATACAAGCCCAGAGGGAGCCAGCCCAGCTGGCCACCCGAGTCTGTCTCCAGAGCTGGGCTTACCTCCCACATCAGGTTGTTGTTCTTGCAGATGTCCACATGCTCTGGGGCAATGACACGGCCAGTGAAGGGACCCATCTCTGTGCCTGCCTTGATCCACGTCTTGGAGAAGATGCCAAGGCCCTCACCCGGGATGGAACTCTGAGCGATGATCACTTCCACCGGCAGCACCAAGCTGGACAGCTTCTGCACCTCTGCGGGGGTTGAGGATGGGGGTTAGAGGAACCCGGTCTTTTTGTGCAAAGAAGGCCCTACCCTTTCTCTTGCAGGATGCGCTCTCCCTGCTCAGTGCACAGGCAGCCCCAACATTGGCGAATCTCTCCAGTGGCGCGCTATAGACCTGTGCGCAGAGGTTCAGTCTTATTTTACAACCCAGGACCCTCTGTGCCTTCTAAAAGCAAGCGGTGTATCGTGGTTCATTTATTTTTCTTTTGAGCGGAGAGTTACTGGGGATCGAACCCTTAGCCTTGCGCATGAAGCGCTCTGCCGCCCAGCTGTATCATCAGCCCTTGGGGCTCATTTCTACAAGTCTCTTCACAAATTCTCCAAACATCCACAACCTTCACCGCCTTCCGTCGCAGTTAAGAACCAGTGAAAACGCATTGTGTTTACAGACAGGGAAACTGAGGCCGGGTCTGGCGAAGAGGTAACGTCCAACCCGGGACTCTTCACTCAGCCTTGTTCCTGACTCTTCAGCTGGTGACTCTGGGCTCATTGCGTGTCTCCCAGGACGCGGTCAGCACTGGGGACAGATCCCCAGCTTGGAAGGTGGCACCCGCGCAGAAGAAACACTGCTTCTGCAAACTAGGCTGCCAGCTCTCGGTGTCATCTCCCCTGGCACGCCGGTGTCCCTCTCTGCTTCCAGGCTCTAGGGTGCCAGGGAGGGCGGCGCCCGGATCAGGCGAGCTCTGAAGTCGCCTTAATGGGCGAGGAAGAACCAATGGTCCCTAGTCCCCAGAGGATCCCCGGTGGGGCCTCTGCGGCAGGGGTGGGAGCGGCGAGGCGCACAGGGGCGGCCTCCTTGTCTTACAAGGTTCCCCTCTAAGCTACCTGGGAAAATACCCGGCGAGCCGGCCGGCTGAAAGGGGGGGTTAAACGGTGTCCATTGCGAAGCGGCCGGCAATTTGTCACGCTGTTAAAGTGATCGCATTCATTCGGCTCCATTCGAAAGAAATTGCTAATTCTAAATTCATTAGCCCTGGAAGAAAGCTGTAGCAGTAAATTGTATCTCAATGCGGAGGGGACTTGTTTAAAAGGGGCCGAGGAATTCTCCTTACAAAAAGGGAGGATTAGATGGTTGACATAGCGTGAATGGAAGTGGAATTAGTCTTCACGGTAAATTAAGAGAGGAACAGTAATCTTAAAGGGGAAGAGAGGGGGACGCTCAGAGACGCCAGCGCTGGGGAAAGATATTGTTTGCGGGGTGACGAATGAGGAATAAGAACTTGAGACATCTTAAAGAAAAGGAACTTTCCTCGCTCTTTCTCTCCCTCGCTCTCTTCGGCTTTTTCTCTCCGGCCTGCCCGCCCTCCGCCCCTTCCCCGGCCCCGGCTGTCTTTTACAGTTTTTGGTTTAAGTGAGAACTTTCGCGGGTCAAGCCCAAGTTAACCAAATGAATTTAAAACCCGTTCTTTTTGAGTCAACTGCTATTACACGCCCAGTAAGGCTTTTAATGCCAGGAAACCGCGAGCTCCAGGCTGGAGGGTGGGGTGGGGAGAGAAGACACAGAAGAGCCTGGCCGGCCGACGTAGGTCGTCTGGGTCGCTGGGATTTGGTTCTAGAGCGCCCTGCATTCCTAGCTGCCTCCGCTCTGCTTCTGTGTGGCTGTTCCAGCCCGGGTTTGACCCACGGAAAAACTGAGGTGCGCTGATATGGGAAAGCGTCCTGGTTGTAGGCAGGAACTCCCTATCTGGCCACCGCGCCGCTAGCCTGAGAATTAGGGGTAGCCAGGAAGAGCGAGGGAGAAGAGCCCCGACGGCGCGACTCACCTCCTGAGAAGGACTGCGCCAGGACTTCGGCGGTGAAGGCAGTCTTTGGGCTGGCGTGGTGGCTCTTGTCCTCGAGCAGCTGTTCACCTAGCACGTTGCGCCATCGGCCATATAAGAAACTGTGCAGGATGTCCGAGGTGATGACCTCTGCCAGCGCCAGCCCCGGAGCCTTCAGCCCTGTTTTGAGCACCAGGGCCTCAGCTGGGAGCACAGAGCCCATCATGGGCGGCCAGGGGCGCGCCGGCGCAGCGGAAGGACGGCTTAGGTGGACTTCGGAGAGGTGGGCAACGAAGAGGGAGCACAGGCGTGAGAGGAGAGGAGTGCGACACAACGCGAGGGAGGAGGGGGAAGAGGAGCAGGGGGAGGATGCACTAGGGAGTGAGTGGCAAGGGGGTGGCTGGGAGGAAAGTGAACCAGGCGGGAGAAACACGAAATCTGCAGAGATGGCAGAGGCGGCACCGAGGGCTGGAAATCCGCGGGTGGAGACAGGGGCGGGTACCAGGAGGGGAGCGGGAGAGGTGAGAGGCGGGCGGCTGCGGAGAAACACAGACCAAGGGCTCTCGGTTGCCCACTCGCCTCCTGCACATCCAGCCAGGACCGTCCTCCCCTTGGCAAAATCTCAGCTCCTTTATAGGAGCCGCAGTGACCCTCCTAATTGGTTATTAATGACCCCCTGACGTCGAAGGACAGACTTGTACCCGGCCAGGCTCGAAGGAGCCTTCACCGACAGCGCGAGGGGCGGGGGCAGCGCGGACCGCTCAGAATAGTCCCCCTCTGCTCCTCCCTCCCCTCCGATCCTTCCTCCTCCTCCCCCTCCTCCTCTCCCCGTGGGAAGCTCCAGGCAAGGAGGGAGGCTCAGCCCGCGGCCGGGAGAGGAGGGGTTGCAATAGGGGCTGCGACGCAGCGAGGCTCGCCCATACTCCAGGGACTAGACTGAGCAAGAGGGGACGCATGGCTGCGAGCCCCGAGTGCCCCCGCGCCCACCTGTCCCAGGCAAGACCAGGTCCTCACCTTCCTAGCACTGCGGGCCACTCCCGGAGCTGCGTGCCGTGTGCTGCTCTCCTGAACCAAGTCAAGTACTCTGTCGGGTCCCCATCTCTCCCTCGCCCCCACCCCCTGCTCTCTTAGAGGCTTCACGCCCTAGGCTGCGACAGCAACCCGGAGCCAGTGGCTCCTGCTCGAGTGATGCAGATCTCTTGCTCTGGCAGAGCTACCCACGCCGGCTTCGCTTCAAACGGGGCTCCGCAACAGCTCGGCTCGCTGAGCTCAGCGGGTACAAAACTTCGGCCAGCACAGAGGGCTGTTGAGGCAGAACCCCCAGCGTCGCCGTCGGGGCTGGATCCCACATAGGATGGCTCCCAGCCCTAGGAGCACTAAGTTGGAGTGGGGATAGTGAAGGGCTGACCCACTTCCACGCTTGCCATCAGATACTGGCATTTGTGGGATACCCGGGACTAGTGTAAGGTGGGAATTGCAGGGACCCAAAACCAACGCCTCGGAAATTGCAGGCAGCCCGGAACAAACCCATCTGCTGGACTGGCTTTCGAATCTAGCTACCGGGATCTGCATCCTAGGGAACCGCCAAACCAAGCGTTCCTTTCCTTTTGGTCTCCTAAGGATCATTCTCTTTCCTGGCTCCCTTCTCTTCCTTCCCCCTCCTTCCCGCTACCCCATCTCGCCCCAACAGTGGATTTTATATAGTCATTCCAAGGCACCTGGGAGCCAGTTCCACACCTCTCCAGAAATGGTTGCTAAGTCGCGAAGACCGCGGCTTCCTGCATACACTGAAGCCTCCTGGACAGCCTCAAGATTTCCCCCTCCAGCTCCAGAAACAACCACATTGGAGGGGCACTGGGGACACCTCCCCCAACATCACAAGTCCTCGGCTACCTCCCCCACCACCTGTGCCGCGGCAATTTCAGACTGTGCTATGGAAAGTTCCGCAGCCTGCAGGCTAGTAGTGTGCGTTCTTGTCTTGGGTCTCCACTGGATAGCGAAGACTCTTCAGGCCTTCGAAGCCCTGGGACTTGGGCGTGGGTAGTGCTGCCAGCGCAGGACTGGGACTTGAACCTCGGGCAGGATCCTAACGACCCTAGGAAAAGAACCCTTTGCACCGCCAGCTCGCCAGCGCTAAGCCTGCCTCGCTCCTGGCAACCATGGGATCCCAGGACTCTATAACCCCTGGTTGGAGCCAGTGGTCTCTGGCGTCCTCAGCCCGCCAGGCGGGAGACTGGAGCACCAAGGCGGCGATAGACTATCTTCAGACGCTGAACCCCTGGAGCCCAGAGGAGAGTGGGTGTACCGGGCAGGGAGAGGGACCAACGGGCAGGGCGCCAGCAGAGGGCAGCGCTGCAGAGGAGCAAGTGCTGCCGGTGGGTTGGGGTTTCTTTCAGATGCCGCCGGTGAATTCAATCGGCTCGCGGAGGGTTCCAGTCTGACGGGGAGAATGGAATCCAATGTCTCGGTGGCAAGGGAACCTGACCGGCGCCTGGATCTTGGCTTCTGTGAAGCCTAAGTGGAGAGGAGACTGAGCTGGGCAGAAGAATGCCAGGCTGGGTGCTCAGCTTCCAACTCCGGAGCCTACCTCAGCGCTTGCGGGAGACTAAAAGGGACTGAGGACGGCAGACCATCCTGGGGACAGCCCTTCTCTTCTCTGGGCCTCTGGGCTCCTGTCGATAGTGGTTTGAGTTGGACTATGGGCTGAGGTTTCGTCCCAACTTGTCACCCTTGGGTTCCGGTGGCTCTCCCCAGAGCTGCAGGGGATTTTGAGAATTCCCTCGCCACATTGTACTGTGAAAAGCTCCCAGGTCCCAGAGTCCTTCATGCCTGGGGCGAATTTGCGTTCCAGTCCCAAGATCGAAGTCAAAAGACAAAAGGACCAAAGGCTCGGGCTGCGACCGGGGCGCCTCATTACTTTCCTTAGGATCCCCAGAACCTGGGGAGAGTATGCTGGAGGAGAGACAAGAGCCAAAGCAACCTAGCTGGGGCGCCTACGGACCTGGGGTGTAGTCGCTGCATTTTGAGCTTCTGGCTTAGTGGTCGTTCCCACCTGGCCCCATGCTCTCCCAAAATCAAACCCTGTAGGGAAAACAGCCCACTGGGGTCGGACAGCAAAGACCCTGAGCTCGCATCTGCTTGAGTGGAGACTTCGAGAGGGGAAACGCTGTGAGTTCACAGTGGATGAACCGCGTCTCTGGGATCCAGGCTCCGAGTGTGCCTGCGCGAAGACCCCTCCCCTGGACCCCGCAGGGTCGGAGCTCCAAGGCGCCGCCCCCGCCCCCTCGATCGCGCCCGCGGGCTGCCGCTCGGCGATCTCTTTAATATTCATGGGCGTTAATAGAGAGGCCCCCAGTATATCGGCCCATTGTGGGCGGCTCGTAGGGCTTGAATAGACCCTGGCCCTCTTTCTTCGCAGAGGCTTCCCGAGGGGCCGGGCCAGGAGTGAATGGCCCTGCTTCCCGCTCCTCACCCACCCCCACCCCCTTTTCAGGGACAACATCTTTATCCCCGCTGCCGCCGCCGCCGCCGCCGCCCGAGCCCCATTCACTCGGCCCAGGCTTCGGGCGGAACGAATCAATCTGCCGCGGCTCTTCGGAGGTCATCCCGGCCGCCCGTGCCCCACCCCCAAGTCCACGGGAGTGGGGACAAGAGAGGCAGCAGCCGACCATCAGACCCAAGAGCGAAGGGACCCCAAGTGGGGTGTGGAAGGACAGGGCAGGATCGGGTGGGACGGATCAGAAGAGGTGGTTGGCCCAAGGTGCACCAAGAGGGTCTCAGGACCCAGCAGCCGGCAGGGCCCGTCTAATTCCAACTTGTTGCCTCTGGCAGAGAGCCCAGGGGACCTGGACAGTGGTGCGAGCCGGGAGATGAGTCCCGCGCCTCCTCCAGAAGCCAGCACGCATCCCTTCGTGTTCAGCATCCGCAACCGCGAGACCAGGAGCGCTGGGAGCAGCCCACCGCTCTGGTCCAGCCCGAAGGGCACGTCGGTTCCTCTCGGTGCAACTGGGCTTTGCTCCTGGGCGCCCAGATTGGGCCAGCTCTTTGCATCCGCACCAAGGCAGCGTAGGCCGAGTTCCAGCTCCTGAGCCAGCGCTGGGCTTCCCGCTAGTGCCCAGGGCGCTAGTGCCCAGGGCGTGAGTCGGTCAGGCCGGCCAACTAGATGGGTCCCCGCCCCTCCCGTCCCGGAGGCCCTAGGAGAAAAGAAGCCCATTGTCCACAGAGAAATACATTTTGGGGGCCCCTGAGAGAAAGCTCCTGTTTGGAACTTTAGAAGAAAGTCTTCTGCCTTTGCCCCTCGCAGGGAGAGATTTGTCGTCCCCCCCCCCCCCCCCCACCCCCCAACCCCCCCCCGGAGCACCGCCTTCTCCCAAAACATCTGCCGGGGGAAAATCCACCCTGGAGGGCAGATCGCGCTGGCTTTAAGCCCTGAGAACTCATTAAAAAGATATTAGCGGCGGGGGCAGGTCCCGCGCAGGTATCGATCGACCGGACTGAGCCCGAGGGTGGGTGGGTGGAGGGAGACAAGAAAGCGAAGAATGCGGCGGATCTGTGTCCGGAACCCCCACCTGGGCCCAGCCTTGTGCTCTCCGGCCCTGCGGCTGGAGACTGGCCCCTGGCTCTGCGCTGAGGAGCCTCTTGCTGCTCTCGCGTTGCCTCCGGCCATTCCAGCCACCCTAGCCTCGTCAGCTCCTGCCAGCTCCAGTTGTAGCTTGTGGCTCGAGGCACTCCCTCACTCTGTCGTGCGTCCCCGCTTCATCCCAGCCTCCCGGTCGCTGTCTCGCACCGCGCTCCCGCCTTTCTCAAACCCTCTAGGTTCACACCGCCCCCCACCCCCAGGTTTCTCTCTTGCTCTCTAAGTCTCCATTTGTCTCCTCTCCATCCCCACCGTGGCCCAGAAAATGCTCTCTTTATAGGGACCCAAGTGTACCCCCACCCCCGGCTCCGGTAGCTCCAGGGCGCCCCCGCCGGCGAGGACAAAGGCGCTACGGGCTGCCCAAACCGGGTAGGAGCCCTTGCTGCGGGGCTGTCTTTAACAGACCGGACTGGAGCAAGCTGGGCCTGGCCGGCTGTGGCCCGGCAGAACAAAGGTGGTGGTCCCCAGCCCCATCTCTGTCCTAACTAATTAGCCTCTGAGGCCAGCGAGAGACAAAGACGCGCCCCGGGGCACCCACATCAGAGCTGGCGCCCGGACAGACAGGTGACTGGCATGAGTCTCCCTGAGAGCCCAGAACTAGATGGCTCTCAAATGACTCTTCCCAGAGCGTCCTGACCCCCATACCCATACCCCGTCACCCATGCCCCTAGCCCTCTTAAGCCACCATCCTGGTTGGGAAACCCTGAGGAGCAATGACAGATTGACACAGGCTCCTGGAGGCAGAGGGCACAGAGGTGGAGAGAAAGAAACTGAGGCAGAGAGGGGCAGAGATGGAAGGATACGGACAACGTGAACAGCAGAGAGATGGGGACACCCGACTAGAGGAAGGACAAAGGCGGGATTGCCAAAAAACGCGACTAAGACTAAGTCGAAGGTGTTGCTGAGAAGGAACAGGGACTTTAGACACAGAAACGGGGTATGGGCAAAAGGGTCCTGCAGGGAGGAAGCCAGGAGACTGGAAGCCATGGGATCAAGGTGGCAGCTACCCTTCTGGTAACTCACTCACACCCCTTTCCCCTAGAGTCCCTTTTACACACACACACACACACACACACACACACACACACACACACACACACACTACCTCAACCTTCCTGGTTTTTCTTCAGTACCTTCCCTGAAGGGCTTCCGGTTTCTAGGCCAGCCTTCTTGCAGTTGCCCAGCCCCAGAGCAGAAGGCAGGGAAGAAGGGACTGCTCCTGTGCCCATATCATTCTACCATTCGTCTCACCTGCTCCCTGGGAATCCTGGAGACCTCAGGTTAGTTCTCTGTTATGTCAGGTCCTGGGCAGCCTGGAGTTTCCAGGTAGAGCCAGTCCTTGATCCCTCAGAATAGCTTACAGGAAAGTGTAACCTGGTGAACCAGAAGTGATGACAGCCCATCCTAGGCTACTCTTGGGGTCCTTCTGAGTCTTCAGGGTCTGACACATACTAGGTGTTGTGTCCATGGATGACAGATGGCTCTGTCTGAGTGGAAACAATAAATTCCCTTTCATGATGTCTCCGGTGCTCAGGACCAAGCTTAGGCTCCAGCTACACAGTGGACATTGAAGAGATGCCCAGGCTGTTTTTCCTAATATTTCTCTCCTCTCCAAAGATCCTTTGGGACCTATCAGGAAATGCCCAGGGCATTTCAGGTGTGCCTCCAAGTCTGGCTCTTGCAGATTCTACTTTAAAAGAAACAAGGCACCCACTTTCCCTCTCCTGGCCTCAGTGTCTTCATCTGCAAAATGGGGATAGTGAAAGAATCTCTATCTGAAAACGGAAAAAAAAAATAAAGAGTGGTCGGAATGAAAAAACAGCCACAGCAATAACATAAGTATTATCTGATAGGTACCTGTGCTATTTTAAGCACTTGACATGACTTATCTCTATCTGTCCTCACACCAGCACTCCAAAGTAACCGATGGCTGTGGCAAGGCACAGTAGACGATGTATTTCTGAAACTCTCCACACATGGAGAATATCAGCAACTGTGTTACACCAAATCAGCAATAACAATGCTGGGAGATAACCTAACCAGTAAGGGAACCTGCAGCCAAGCCTGACAACTTGAGTTGGGTCCCTGGGACCCACACGGTGTAAGGAGGAAACCAACTTCCTCAGGTCGTCCTCTGACACACACCCATACACACACACACAGAATAAACATTTTATTTTATTTTAAATATTTTTATTATTTTAAAGTGTGTGTGTGTGTGTGTGTGTGTGTGTGTGTGTGTGTGTGTGTGCTTGCTGAGGTCAGAGGCATCAGATCTCCTGCAGCATGGTGGTACATGCTTTTACTCACAGAACTCAGGAGGCAGAGGCAGTTCTGTGATTTTGAGGCCAGTCTGGTCTACAGATGAGTTCAGGACAACAACAACAAAAAGCTGTATTATATAGAGAGACCCTGTTTTAGTTTGAGTTTTTATTGCTGTGAAGAGACACCATGACCAAGGCAACTCTAATAAAGAAAACATTTAATAGTTCAGAGGTTCGGTCCATCATGCCCGGGAGCACGGCGGCATGCAGGCAGAGGTGGTGCTGGGGCGGAGACTTGACGCCTAGGCAACAGGAAGTCGACAGACTGTCACACTGAGTGAAACTTGAGAAAAAGACTTCAAAGCCCGCCCCTACAGTGACACACTTCCAACAGAAGGTGTGGCCCAGATTCAAGGTGAGCCCTCCAGCCTCAAGGTCTGGATTAAAGGTGTGTGTCATCCAGCCTCCTCCAACAAGACCACACCTCCTCCAACAAGGCCACACCTCCTCCAGTAAGGCCACACCTCCTGCTAGTGCCTCTCCCTGTGCGTTTATGGGATTCTGGCGGCCAAATACATTCAAACTACCACAGACCCTATCTCAAACAAACAAAAGATTGATCTTTTCATTAGTTTTATTTATGCTCACATGTGCACGTCTGTGTGTGGGTATGTGCACACGAGTGTAAGTGCCGGTGGAAGCCAAGGCAGGGGACTCCTTGGGGCTGAGTTACAGGTAGGTGGTTGTAAGCTGAACTGAATAGGGATCCTTCGCAACTGCAGCAAAAGCGCCAAGCCAGTGGCCTGAGCACAATCCTCAGACCCAAGGCAGGAGACAGCCAACTTTGGAAAGTTGTGCTCTAACTTGCACATGCACACACCTCATGGCCTGTTCACATTTTCACACACATATGCACACATATCATACACACTCACACACATCATATATGCACAATACATATACATCATACACACATGCACTTACATCACACACACACACATACACACATACACATTCTACACACACCAAGGCCTGAAGATCCCCATTTGCACATACATCACACACACACCAAGGCCCACAGATACCCATCTACACATACATCACACACACACACACAAAATATACATACATCATACACCACAGATATCCACCTACTTTTACAATCTGTAATACGAGAAAATTAACCCCTTGTTTGCAGTAGCCACTGAGATTAAGTTGCTTGAGGGTGAGATCTTTAAGAGATCTGTGACTCAGTTTCCCATTCTCTGAGGTAGAAACTGTCATTATAGTGGCTGCTTCTGTGTGTGGGGGGGGTGAGGATACTTGAGACCAGCCGTGCCAAGTGTAGGTGTTACACTCCCCAAGGGAGTGCCTACCAGGTATTGTGTGAGCATTGCTGGGGCCCTTTTTCATTCCAGGCTCTTACTTTTTCATTTTCATGTGTGTATGCACGTTTGCATGTGTGTGGGTGCATATGCAGATGTGTGGATGTGCGGGTGGAGGAGAGAGGTCCATGTTTGGAATCAGCCTAGATCACTCTTCCAGTCTCCCTACCCAGCTCGCTTGGGGAGTGCCCCATCTGTCTCTGCCTTCCCAGGCTGGAATGAGTCAGAATGCCACACCCACTTCACATCTGTGTGGGTTCTGGGGATCCACACTTTGGCCCTCACACTTGGGGGCCAGTGCTTTGCTAACTGTCTCCTCAGTCTGGACTGTGGCATCTTCTAACCACCTTCCTTTCCCTCCATCTCTACTCAGGGCCTCAGACATTCCCAAATCCTGTCTCCAGCCTCTGCCTGCTCCAGGCTGTGAGAGCAGCAGCTTTCTAGCCTCTCCCTGCTTCCCAGGATAGCCCAGTGGGGTGCTGCTCTCTGAGGGAAGTCTCGCCAGCACCCCACTTACACAAGAGGAAATTGCAGCTTGGCCAGGAACGCCCTCCCAACCTGAGCTCCCTCCCTGTGTTGCCCGTTTGACCCCCGAGACAGTCTAGAGAATACCATCCTATCCACTCCCAAGACTAATTCTCACAACTATTGAGTCATCAGAAAGTAAGTGTCAAACTGGCCTAGATAGAGATACTGATTGATTGACTGACTGATTGATTGATTGCCCTTCAGCACCATGGAGCAAATTCAGGGCCCTGTATATGCTCACTCAGGGCCTCCTACTGACTCTCATCCTCAGTTGCAATTGAACTCCCAATGTCCAGGAAGACACAAGTTAATTCCAGAACCGTCTGACTATTCCAGACCCTCCATACATCGTTAATTTGTTTTAAGTATGCAAATGGTGTTGCATAGCCACATTGTTGGGGGACACGGAGCCAGGACAAGGTACTCCCATCAACCTGGCAGCTTCTGAGAGTCCTGGTCACTCTTCTACCGCATTCAAGGATGCAGAGTCAGTCGGTTGGTCAAGCCTACAGCTCACTAATAAGGCTAATTTCACCAGCCAGCTTGCTCTAGAGACTGCCAGGAAAATGTGGATCTACTGAGAACTTCTACTGAATTTGTCCTGAGGCTCCAGAGGGTAAAGAGGACCCCTTGGACTGGTTCTGGGGGTCCTGAGGCCAGAAGGACATGTGCAGTGCCCAGGTAGGGCTGAGGCAGCTTGCCTGGGTCTGAGAATCCACATGGAATGCCTTTTCTTTCTTTTTTATGAACGTGTGTGTGTGTGTGTGTGTGTGTATGTGTGTGTGTGTGTGTGTGTGTGTGTGTGTGTGTTTGCATGCACTTGTGGGGTGTTTTGTTTTATTTGTTTATTTTGGAGACAGGATTTCTTTGTGTAACAGCTCTGGAACTCAGCTTGCTTGTGTGCATTTTTACCATGTTTATGTGTGGGCTTAGGTGCATGTGTACGTGCAAGTGGGTGTGGTAACCGAAGGTAAAAGTTGGGTGTTATTCCTCAGTCACAGCTACTCTCCTTTTGGATTATTGGTTTTGTTCTTTGGGTTTTTTGTTTTTGTTTTTGTTTTTGAGACAGGGTTTCTCTGTGTAGCCCAGGCTGTCCTGGAACTTGCTCTGTAGACCAGGCTGGGCTCAAACTCGCAGAGCCATCTTTTTTTTTTTTTTTAAACTTTTATCTACATTTGTTTTATGCTGCATTTATTCCCATACCATAAGTTTTTGTTTCTTCTAGGATCTTTTCCTTCTGTGCACCTTCCTCTTCTGGCTTTGGAACAGTTCGTTCCTGTCGGGTGAGGATCATCTCGATGTGGCAGGGGAGCTCGTGTACGGGTTAGCCCGGCCATGAGCTCTGTAAGTCCGTCCGCACATCTCAGGTGCTTTCTTCACCTGGATGTGTTCAAAGGACTAGAGAAGCTACATCTAAACCCTCCAGTTCAGCATTTCCCTGCATTTTAAAGCATGTTCTGCAAAAGCCAGCACTCTTTTTTGGCCACCGACTCTGTCCAGCCCCACTGTTTCCCTGGCCGCATCTACCAACCCCGCCACTGTTTCACCGGAATGGCACACATTGCTTTGCGACATCTTTCAGATACTTAGTGGCTTTTTGGATATGCATACCCTTGATGGCCTGGGCAGTTTCATTGGTGCTCTTGAAGTGAACCTGAAGATTTGAACCTCTTGATTTGCATGATTTTGTAGGGTTTTCTGGGTGAAGAGACCATCTTCACAGGTCACTTCAGGCCACTTACAGGAAGAGTGCCATCTTTTTTTTTTTTTTTTGAGACAAGGTCTCTCACTGACTTGGAGCTCACCAATTAGGTTAGACTGACTGACCAGTGAGCCTAGGGATCCTCCTGCCTCCACTTCAAAAGTACTGAGATTATAACATGCACCCCAAATGCTTTGCAAAAAAAATTATTACATTTATTAATTCAGTGTGTTAGCTTGTGTGCCGATGTGCAGACCTGCAGCATCTGAATGTCAGAGGACAACTTCCAGGAGGGAAGCAACAATTCTTTCCTTCCATCATGCCTATCCCCAGGACCAAACCCAAGTTGTCAGGTAAAGCGGCTTCACCCCCTGAGCCATCTCGCTGTGCCCACCCCTATGGGGTTTCACATGAGTTCTGGAAATTGAACTTAGGTCTTCATTCTATATAAATATGAAGAGTCTCCCCCAAAGGCTCATGTGTTTAAGGCTGCCTTCCCAGTAAAGAACCCAGAGGGGGCTTTAGGGAAGTGATCAGATCATAATGGTGATAACCTCATCCGTAGACGGATGCATTGATGAGCTCCCCGCCCCCACCACCAGACAGGGTTTCTCTGTGTAGCCCTGGCCGTCCTGGAACTCACTTTGTAGACCGGGCTGGCCTCGAACTCACAGAGATTTGTTTGCTTCTGCCTCCGGAGTGCTGGATTGAAGGTGTGTGCCACTGCACCCTGCTCTCAAGGGCACATGTACCCAGGCCCTCCCTCTACGTGGTTCTGTTCCCCATCTCCTATGACTTCAACAGTCCCGCCCACCACGCTCTTCCACTGTTATGCTTCTGCCATACCTCAGACCTGAAAGCAATGGCACCAGCAACTGTGGGGGAACCCTGGAGAGTGTGACTCCAGCAACTGTGGGGGAACTCTTGAGAGTGTGACTCCAGCAACCGTGGGGGAACCCTCTGAGAGTGTGAGTCCAGCAACCATGGGGAACCCTTGAGAGTGTGACTCTAGTAACCATGGGGAACCCTCCGAGAGTGTGACTCCAGCAACCATGGGGGACCCTCTGAGAGTATGACTCCAGCAACCATGGGGAACCCTCTGAGAGTGTGACTCCAGCAACCATGGGGAACCCTCCTAGAGTGTGACTCCAGCAACCCTGGGGGAACCCTTGAGAGTATGAGTCCAGCAACCGTGGGGGAACCCTTGAGAGTGTGAGTCCAGCAACCATGGGGAACCCTTGAGAGTGTGACTCCAGCAACTGTGGGGGAACCCTCCAAGAGTGACTCCAAATCAAACTTTCCTTCTCTGTTTTTTTTTGTGTGGAAGGTTTTGTCCCAGGAAAAACTCACACCCCACCCAGAGCGAATGCAGAAGATGGGGGATGGTGACCTGCTTCCTTCAGACAAAGTCTTGTGGGAAACACACACTGGGGGTCCAGTCTTTGCTCCAGACACAAAAAGGGCTGGGTGTGCAATGGTCCCACTCTCAGAGCAAGCAAGAACGGAAAAGCACCCTTTTTTTCCAGACTGACCAGACTGAGTTTGTGGGACAAATACTAGCCTGGGACATCCAGGGACAGGGAGTCCAGACAAACCCAGCTGCTCTTCTTATTTCCTTTCCTTTTTTTTTTTTTTTTTTTTTTTGTTCTGAGACAGATTCTCACTATATAGCTCTGGCTGTCCTGGAACCTGCTCGGTAGCCCAGGCTGGCCTCAAACTCACAGAGATCTGCCTATCTCTGCCTCCCTAGTGCTGGGGTTGAAGGCATGCCCTACCACACCTGCCTAAAGCTACTTTCTTTTAAAAACAAATCGTTTTATTATTTTATTTGCTTGAGTGTTTTGCTTACCTGCACGCAGGTGCACCACATGCACATGCACCCTGATGTCTGAAGAGGGTGTTGGACGCCTGGAACTGGAGTCATAGGCTATTGTGAGCCATCATAGAAGTGCTGGGAATCAATCCCAGGTCCTCTGCAGGAGCAACGAGTGCTCTTAGGCACTGAGCCATCTCTCCAGCCCCTCTGGGGCTACTGGTTGGGAACATGTGAACTGTAAACCTAGAGCCAGTTGGCCCAGTTGGTGGTAGTTTTGACAATGGGGCCCAGGGCCTTGCATCTGTTTGGCAAGTTCTCTACCACCAAGCTGCTGCTCTAGCGTTTTTTTCTTATTATGTGTTTATTTTATTTTTGAGACAAGGTCTTTCTACATTCCCCAGGCTGGCCTTAAACTGATGTATGTAGCCCAGATATAAACCTTAATTTTCTTTTTTTTTTTTTTTTTTTGAGACAGGGTTTCTCTGTGTAGCTTTGCGCCTTTCCTGGATCTTGCTCTGTAGACCAAGTTGGCCTCGAACTCACAGAGATCCGCCTGGCTCTGACTCTCGAGTGCTAGGATTAAAGGCTTGCACCACCACCTCACGGCAAACCTTAATTTTCAACCCTCCTGTCTCAGTCTCTGGAGTAGGCTGAGGGTGGAACCTATCAGGTTCCATCTGAGGAAGATCACCTCTGAAGGAGAGGTGGTCCTTGTGAAATAGATCCAGAGAAAGCAGGAGAGAAGCAGAGGGAAGTCATTATCGCCCCCCCCCCCCCCCCACACACACACTGTCCAGGTCTTCCCAAAAGATGGCTATTTCACCTGAAGATGGAGGAAGGCCCCCATCTCTCCATGTTCCCAGCACACTAACCCGACTGCAGTGTCATCTGAGAGAGAGTTGGAAAAGCTTTGGACAGACTCTGAGGAGGATGCATGAATATCTAGGAATGCAAGGAAGACAAATGCATGGGTGGGAGAGACCGAATTATACTTCAGAACCCTCAGGCACAGCCCAGGGGCCAGCCCAGCGTTCAACCAGATAAACACTAGGTCACCCAGAAAAGGCTTAGTGACTTCAGCTCTGAGTACCTGAAACACCAGGTCTGGTCCTCAAAAGAACTGCAAAATGTGCCAAAAGGGAGGGGGAAAACCAGAAACAAAAACAGCTCACGCAGCCGAGGAGACAAAGCCGCCATGGGCCTCTGACTCAGATGTGATAGATGCTGGAGGTACCAGACAGGGAATCTAAGATAACCATGATGGCTATGGGAAGGGATCCACTGGAGGATGTGGGTGGAAGAGGAAGGTCTGATTCCCAGGCGGGATCTGAAGCAAGCTTAGGGAGGCTTTCCAGAGTAGCTTTGGTGCAGCAGACCCTGGTAGGGGGTGGGGGGTGGGGCGCCACTGGGGTCATGTCAATAGAAATAGTCACAGGAGGGGTAAAGGGGAAGTGAGAGTAGACTGCAGGAACCCAGGAACAAAGGGGTGAGTTCTGAAGAAACAGCAGAGCAGTGTGAGAACATTCGAAGGAGGGAGAGGATGGATAGAGCTGGAGTCAGTGTCAGGCACAGTGGGCCAAGCCTGTAATCCCGGCACTTGGGAGACAGAGGCAGGAGGATCAGGAGTTCAGAACCAACCTAGCTTACACAAGGTGTTTGAAGCCAGTCTGGGCTGCATGAAATAAAAAAAGAAAATAGGCGGTGATGGTGGTGCACACCTTTAATCCCGGCACTCCTGATAGAGGCAGGTGGATCTCTGTGAGTTCAAGGCCAGGCTGGTCTACAGAGCAAGTTCTAGGACAGCCAGGGCTACACAGAGAAACCCTGTCTCGAGATAGCAATAAACAAACAAAGAGATAAATAAATAAAAAAGAGGAAAATGAGGCTGAGGTGAGGAAGATGGAGCTGTAGCTCTTGGAAGAGTGCTTGTCTAGCATGCAAGAAATTCTGAGTTCCAGCCCAGCACCGCACATGTCATCTGTGGTGGTGCACACCTGCAATCCCAGCACTAGGGAAGTAGAGGTAGGAAGATCACAAGTTCAAGGTTATTGGTGGCTACACGGTGAGTTTGAGAATAGCCCTGGCTTCAAGGGCCCAAAGGGAAGTGGAAAGGAAGAAAGGAAGGGTAAGAGCCCAAGTAATCCTGAAATGATGGTTGAAAACTTACAAATTTAATGACAGACAGCAAAGCACAAATCTTGGAAACTCAGAGGAACAACAAAATTCCAAGAATGGCTGGGTTCCTTTAATCCCAGCATTCTGGAGGCAGAGGCAGGTGGATCTCTGTACTTGAGGCCAGCCTGTTCTACATGGCAAGTTCCAGGCCAGCCAGGGGTTCATAGAGAGAACCTGTCTCAAAAAACCAAAGGTGAGGAAAAAAGATAGAGGCTAAGCAGGTGACTTGGAACAGGGGTGAGGCATGAGCCTCAGCATACATGTTACTTCACAGTACAGTTCAGTGTGGTTACCATTCTGAGCAGAGAGGCAAGCAGTGCACTCCCTGGCAACATTGTGTGGGTTGCTTACCTTGTTGCCCTGGCAACCCCAATGAAACTGATCCCAAACACTCACCTGTGTGGGAGGAACTTGTTCAAAGCTGAATGTCTAGCTAAGCACTGCCAGGTCTAAACAGGTCCCTCATTCAGGGGTATAATGGGAGGATGGCTTTGTCCTTCCTATCCCTTAGGGTTGAGAACAGTGCCTGAGAGACACCTGCTGCTCAGCAATGCTGGCTGTAGCTGTCACCACACAATGACCAATGGCTGCAGTGAGATGCTCATCTCCTCCCCAAGGCCTTGCCTGGCATTTCACTGGCCATGGGATTCAGTGATGAACCTTTGGGTGCAGTTTTACTAACACAGGTGAATGGGTGCTCCATAAAACATTAGCAAATCCAAATATTTATATGGTAGAAAGGGGATAGAGGAAACATGATGAACACTGGGAGGGTTATTCTAGCAATGCAAGGCTGGTTTAACCCTTGAAAAGCAATGTCATTAATATTCACATATTCCAGTGAAAAGGGAGGCACATCATATGATGACCTCTCTAGATGGAGAAAAAACATTTGAAAATTTCGACAAAGATTTATGATAAAACTCTTGGCAGACAAGAAACATCAGGGAACTTCTTATCTGATGAAAGGTATGTGCAAGCATCACAGAGCAGGCATAATTAATGGTGAATTATTGAGAGCAGTCCTCTGAGAGCACGAACGAGCCCAGGCTGCCCACTCTCACCACTTTTAATCGACCACGTACTGGAGGGCTTGGCTGGTGCAATCAAGTGTGACGAGAGAGATGCCAGAAAGATGCAGGACAATATGACTGCGAAGAGATGTTGGCTTTGGTTTTAATCACTATCACCTGCAACAAGAAGCGTCTCTGATGAGGCTGAGAGATGCACTGATTTATGGCTATGTCTCTGATGAGGCTGAGAGATGCACTGATTTATGGCTATAAAGACAAAGGCTTGGGGGCAGTTTACTACCATGTCCCTTGAACAAAACAATAATAGTAAGGTCTCCCCTGGGTGTGGCCATACCCTAAGTGTGGGACCAGGGTTTAAAACTCAGTTCTTCATGCTTGAAGACCTTCACTTGCTTTTACAATCATTATGCCTGTTAGTGCCTGACTTTCTTTTTTTTTTTTTTTTTTTTGGTTTTTCGAGACAGGGTTTCTCTGTGTAGCTTTGTGCCTTTCCTGGAACTCTCTTGGGAGACCAGGCTGGCCTGGAACTCACAGAGATCCGCCTGGCTCTGCCTCCCGAGTGCTGGGATTAAAGGCGTGCGCCACCACCGCCCGGCGTGCCTGACTTTCTTAAATTAAAAATTGGATATGGGGGAGACAGCAGGGATAAGAGACCATGGAGTGCTCAGCTCTAAATGGGACATCTACATCCCAGCGTCTCCCCTAAAGACGCAGGGATCATGGTGGAAGAATGGGCATGATTGTAAAAGCCAGAGCAAGTGAATGTCTGTAGAGGAACAGTATCTCCTGGACATGACAGGGCAGTGACACACATGAACTAACTCAGTGGCTGGAACCCAACAAACAACATTTGCTCCAATCAAGCCAACTGAGGTGCCAGTGTGGGTGGGGGAGGGGCTCATGAAATCCCACCCTATCTGAGGAACTACTGGCAATGGTGACTGCAGTACTCACGCCCTAAGGGGCTGCCTGTGCTCCAGGATGTGGTCCCACACCCATACACATACAGGCTGCACCATGTGAGGAGAGGGAGAGAGAGAAGGAGAGGGAGAGGG
>CABHPR010140442.1:19393-49349 GCA_902168415.1 Peromyscus melanophrys | reverse complement strand
AGAGAGAGAGAGAGAGAGAGAGAGAGAGAGAGAGAGAGAGAGAGAATCCAAATTAACAAAATCAGAAATGAAAAGGGAGACATAACAACAGACAATGAGGAAATCCAAAGAATCATCAGGTCATACTTCAAAAACCTGTACTCCACAAAATTGGAAAATCTGAAAGAAATGGACAATTTTCTGGATAGGTACCACATACCAAAGTTAAATCAAGACCAGATAAACTATATAAACAGACCAATAACCCCTAAGGAAATAGAAACAGTCATTAAAAGTCTCCCAACAAAAAGAAGCCAAGGACCAGATGGTTTCAGCACAGAATTCTACCAGATTTTCAAAGAAGAGCTAATTCCAATACAATTCAAATTGTTCCACACAATAGAAACAGAAGGAACATTACCAAACTCATTTTATGAGGCTACAGTTACCCTGATACCCAAACCACACAAAGACACAACAAAGAAAGAGAATTACAGAACAATCTCCCTCATGAACATTGATGCAAAAATACTCAACAACATATTGGCAAACCAAATCCAAGAACATATTCAAAAAAAAAAGAAAAAAAATTATCCACCATGACCAAGTAGGCTTCATCCCAGGGATGCAAGGATGGTTCAACATATAAAAATCTGTCAATGTAATACACCATATAAACAAACTGAAAGAAAAAAACACATGATCATCTCATTAGATGCTGAAAAAGCCTTTGACAAAATCCAATACCCCTTTATGATAAAGGTCTTAGAGAGATCAGGAATATCTAAGAAACATACCTAAACATAATAAAGGCAATTTACAGCAAGCCAACAGCCACCATCAAATTAAATGGAGAGAAACTCAAAGCGATTCCACTAAAATCAGGAACAAGACAAGGCTGTCCACTCTCCCCATATTTATTCAATATAGTACTTGAAGTTCTAGCTAGAGCAATAAGACAACAAAAGGAGATCAAAGGGATAGAAATTGGAAAGGAAGAAGTCAAACTTTCACTATTTGCAGATGATATGATAGTCTACATAAGTGACCCTAAATACTGGTTTCTTTCCTTCTCCTTTTCTATGGTAAGTAAATAGCAAGTGTCTAAAGAAGATACCTTCTTGGGTTCAGTAACAGCTCTTAGAAAAGCCAGAGGATGGCAGGGTGGTGATGGTGCATACCTTTAATCCTAGCACTCGAGAGGCAGAGCCAGGCAGATCTCTATGAGTTCGAGGCCAGCCTGGTCTACAGAGTAAGATCCAGGACAGGCACCAAAACTACACAGATAAACCCTGTCTTGAAAAACAAACAAAAAAGAAAGAAAGAAAAAAAGGAAAGCCAGAGGCTGACTGGCTCCTGTGGGAGGCAGGGCCTTGGAACAGGGAAATTGGCTAGCACAGCTTCTCCAGGTGTGGCTGCCACTTCATTATGCTGCTTCATCTGAGGTTGCAATGATGTTGCTAAGAACCGTAAGTTTAAATGGTGGATGATAAATTCAAAGCAGAGAGTGCTTAGTTCAAGCGCGGAATCTTTGAGAACTCAGAATCTTAGAAGAAAATGGAGTTTGATCCATAATTCTGCATGAAAAGATCCCAAGCACCATAATCCTGAATGACAGAATCCCAAACACCATAAAATCCAAAATATCAAAATATCCCAAATAATATCCCAAAACTACAATTATAGAAAAAAATAAATTCATTTTTTTCTTTATTATGTATGTATGTAGGATTGCTTATGTGAATGATATGTGCACATGTTTGCATGGATATGTGCACAGATGCAAGCAGATATAGGTGTGCATGGGTCAGAGGTAAACATCTGGAATCTTCCTCAGTTGCTTTTCATCTCATTTTTTGAGACAGGGTCTCTCGCTGAGCCTGGAGCTCTCTGACTCAGCAAGGCTGGTTGACCACTAGACTGCAAGCATCTGCCTGTTTCAGCTCCTGTCTCCGGCCTCCTCAGCTCTGGGATTGCAGGCCCAGACCTCTGCACCCAGTTTTTTATATGGGTGCTAAGGATCCAGACTCAGCTCCTCAAGCTTATACCAAAAGCACTATATTGACCAAGCTTTCTCCCCGGCCCCACCTTTATTTGTGTTTATTTTTAAAATATCATAAAAATGACAAAAAAGTATTTATTGACGCTCACATGCACAAACCCAAACTCAGACATACACTTTACACAAATTTTAAAAATAAAATTTTTTAAATGGATGAGAATGCCATCATTTGCCAATGTGAAGAATGTGCTTTTTTAATCACTTTTAATTTTCTGACAAAGTGTAGCTTTTCGCTGTTGTTTTGTTTTGGCAAGCAGGACTCCAGGTACGAAGGAATGAAGGAGCAGAATTATAACAATTAAATAATCATAGTGACAACTATCCTGTGTACAACCAAAAAACACACTAACCCTGCTCCACAATTAGCTTTTATATCTCCCTTATGAGGCATTTTTCCCACAATGAGAACTGCAGTCAAAGCTACAAAAAAAAAAATCTTAAAAGAACTTCAGTGTCAGGTTTCAACAGTTGGGATTTTAATTACCCAGGATTAAGACTTTTTTCTAAAAATCTCTGGGGGTTCTCGTCTTTCAAGATTTCACCTTTCAGGATTATGGCTTTTTAGGATTAAATCTGCCCACAGGGAAACTATGGTTTCTGTTGTTGTTGTTGTTTTATCTAGAAACCCTTTGAGCGTGTTACCATAAGCGTGACTGAAATCAACTCCATGACCTGAGCACACTAGACAAAGGATTGGCATCTCAGCCTGGCCCTCTTGATCTAGGTCTGCCAACTACAGTTACTTCTGCCAGGGCACTGCCAAAAAAAGTTCATCAGGCAAAACTTCAACAACCAAGTTCCAATCCAAGGTTTCAGAATTTGTATAGTCCTCTGGCATCTTCGATCACAAAGCCGACTCAGGTAGCAGCGAGAAAGCTAAGGGTTCATTTGGGCTCTGAGGATACCTTTCAATGTGTAAACCAACCAACCCAGTCTACATCCTCAGACCTCCACCCCACCCAAGCGTTCAGTCAACAAGCCCGTATTTGCTCTACACTATCCAGCAGCCTGGAGACCCTCCAGAGCTCTGAGCCCATTGGCCAGTAACCAGTAACTGAATTGTTTGCTTCCCACAACCCAATAAAGTTTCCCACTAAGGCTTCTTTCTATCGCCTGACACTGTGGCATGATATGTTCTTTCAATGGCATTAGCCTCCTTGTGTTAAACTCAAGCATGCTGCTACAAGCTAACGTCCAGGTATGTTTTCAAACACCCTCTGTCCCACTTCAAGGCTTCTGTTCTGGTTTCCTTTCTGTTGCTGTGATAAAACACCCAAGCCAAAGGCAGCTCAAGGGAGGAAAGGGCTTATTTCATCACTCAGGTGACAGGTCACCATTGAGGGAGGTCAGAGCAGGGACTCAAGTAGGAACTTGAAGCAGAAACTGCAGAGGAACACTGTTTGCTGGCTGGCTTGTTCACTGGTTCATGCTTACCTAGCTTTCTTACATATCTAAAGACCGTCTACCTAGAGATGGTGCTGCCTAGAGTGGTCCAGGCCCTCCTGCATTAATTGATAATCAAAACAGCCCTGGCGGACTAGCAGCCGATCTGATCTAGGCACTTCCTCAGTTGAGGACTTCTCAGATGGCTCTAGGCTGTGTCAGGTTAACAAGCTAACTAGGACAGTATCCTTATGAACAATACATAATCACCCACCAAACCTCAAAACATCCTAAAGATGTAGCTAGGTCCTACTTACCTAGCTAGCCTCAGGACAGTCCTTTACACACTCAGCTCAGACGAACTTCCTGAAAGTTCTTTATTCCCCTTATTGTATGCATTCAGTACATATTAATTCAGCCATCACTCACCCAAGACCTACTTTTGGCCTTGAAAATGTAGTAGTGAGTAAGATGGACAGATTGTCCTGTCCCTTGAGGAATTCACATTTTTCTGTAGGCATGATCACCTCAGAGAGATACACATTTCACAACAGGAAGTTGGTCTCCTATTGGTCTCACGTCCTTCCACAGGATTAGTAAAACTAATTCAATTAAGCTCATAACAGAAACAGCTGTGTTCTGTCTCAATGTCAAAATTCAAAGTAAAGGAGTTTTTATTTTAGTGAAAATTCAGAATATAATTATGAATATCAGCTTCTTGATCTGTTTCCTGTTTGTGCTTTGGATTCTGTTTGGAATCAAAGACCCAAATTTTTTAAGGAAAAACTAGTTATTGCAAATGGGTGTGTTGGATCATAGTCACAGACCTTCCAGGTGCATCTCTCTTCCCCAGAAATTAGAACACTCTCTCCCTGCCGTCTCTCTCTCTGGGACAGAGAGTTGATAGTGTGCTATGGCCGCACAGTCCCCTTTCACAGCTGCAGGCCTGTCCTCCTCCCTGAACTGTGAACTATAACTTTATCAGTATCTTCTTAACTTCTAGCCTCTTAGGCTAGGTCACATGGTCTGGAGCTTGCCCAAACCCAACCCTACCGTACCCCCCAAAAACGTATAAAAGTCAAAACCAAGTCCCTTTGTTGTACAGACTGGAAGGGTCTGTGTCCCTTCAGCCCATCACGGCTGCATATGACCATGATGCTGTCTCTTCTAATTGCTCTCTCACTTCACAAGAGCTCAGTTTGCCTTGACACCTGGTCTGTGGGGTTCACACAGCAGCTTTCGATCTCTTCCAACTGAGCTGCTGAGTTTCCTTCTCTGTGAACCAGCTACATCTTATATAACAATATGCATACCATTAAATTTTTCTTATACCAGCTCCTTAAATAACTCCATTGCCCTTACAAGAAGACTTAGTCTTATTGGGTACGGTCGCACATGCTTTTAATCTCAGCACTCAGGAGGTAGAGGTCTGATAGATCTCTGTGAGAGTTTGACACTAGCCAGGGCTATGGAGTGAGAGAAAGAAAAAAACTAACTAAATAGATAAACTTGTCTAGATGTATCAAGGTGAGTTCACTTCTGATCCAAACTGCAGAAGAAGCTTTACAAGGAGGACTATTACTCCATCAGCTCTAACTTCAGACCACTCATTTTTCTTGACCTCACTATAGGAACAGTGAGCATGAATTTTCCCGCCCATATCGTGGGTCTGACTTCTGGTATCCAGTTATGATTGTCTCATTTATTCACACCAACCCTTCCACTGAAAATGACTGAAGTACTGAGTAAGGTATGTTTTCATCTTTATTGAAAACGTTAATAAGCCAGGATACAGTGATGCCAAAAGCAAGAGTAAGGGAATAAGAAGTAAGCCACGCACAGGAAGCTGGTTTTGTCCCAACAGCGGTTGCCTGCTCAGACTGTGAGACTGAACTGGCTTCACTGGCCGCACAGGGTGAGGTGGGTGAAATCAGATCCCACGGCTCTTCAAAGGGAGGCTCTAACAGGAAAACACCATGTTAACCTGAAACAGGAAAGGCTCTGCTATAAAGAAGTGAGTCCCCTCCCATAGCCATCGGGAAGTTGCTTTAACCCAGAACAAAGGCCAGGCGGGAAGAAAAGAGAAGGGGAAACTCAATTCTGAAAGGCTACAAACGGAGGAGTATTTGAAACCCATACATGAGTCCCAAAGTTGTATTGCTGCCAAGAATCAAATGCAGCTTAGTGTCACCAAACTGATGCTAAACCTACTCGTCCTTAGAAGCAAGTGGCAACTTTCTCCAAAGGGAAGAACCTTGATGTTATTAGGTCTTGGGGAATCCTCTGAAATGCTTCTTTCAGAATGCCACGAGCAGCACAGACTCAAAGGTGGCTCAGCACACAAAGAAACAAGGCACCTGTAAGCAAGAACCTGCAGGAAAAACAGGCAAGAGAATCACTCAGACCTTCCACACTGAAATTACCATGTGTAGATTGTTAAATGAGAAAGGTAAGTAATATATTCAAAGAAATTTTGGAACCAAAAAAAAATATTAGAAAATGATCAAGAACTCATAAAATTTTTGAAAGTTCTTTTAAATGGCAGTGTCTCTACAAATGGAAAAAGGAAAAATGCATGTCTTCATTTCCATAGCTGAACTTAGCCCCAGCAAAGTTCATTCGGCTCCAGGGTGTATGGTCCACCATGATAGGGGACTTAGGATGACGGGAACACGGTGAAGCCGGTCATGTTGTGCCCATGGGTCATATTTCTGATAATGGCAGACATTTCAAATAACTAAAGATGCCATTATAAGTTTAACTCTCTGAAGGTTCACAATAACCCAGCACTCAGGACTCAGAGCTAAGGGGTTTGCTCTGTGAAGTTTGTCTTCTCCTTGGATACTGTTTCCCTCAGTTCTTCTGAATTCATTGGTTTTGGTCATCACTGAATCCTCTACCGAAGTAGCCACACGCCCTTTCCACTTCACCCCGACCATGAGGCATATTGAGGTCTATGGGCCTCCTACCTGGTCTTAGTCTGTTCCTCCAGCTCATATAGTTTTGTAGAATGAGAACTCAATCAGTTACAAGTTTTAAGAGCCTGATACCATCAAAATGTATTAATTTACCATGTACTTCCCACGACATAGACAAAAACAGTGTTTCAGGGTCACTGAAATTTTGAAGCAAAGACTTACATTACCTTCAGCTGCTGGTTATGAAGGTAGAATGAAATTTTTAAATTTCAGAATTAAGAATGCTATTCTTAACATCACAGGGTTTATTATTTCACCCCTGAGTACCAATGGAGAGATGCTATCCTCAATAAGAATTGATGCCAGAGGGATGGAGATATGGCTCAGTGGTTAAGGGCACTTGTGCTCTGGTAGAGGACCCAGGTTTGGTTTCCAGCACTTACATGGTGTCTCACAACCATCCATAACTCCAGTTCCAGGGGACCAGATGCCCTCATTTGATCTCTAAGAGTACCAGACACACACATAGTACACATTCATGCATACAGACAAACACTCATACACTTTAAGTAAAATAAATAAATTTTGAAAAATGGATGCCATAGGTTGATAATACAAAAATGATCCTGCTCATCAACTGAAATACTGCAGTTTCTGGTAGTCTAAAATGTCCTTTGGGTTTCTTTGGAGGAGAAATTTTGCTACGGAAAAATGAAAATTCTAAGACCTCTTTTTCCTTCAAAGATAAAAGCTACACATAAAAAGAGAGCTGATGAAGCCTTCCAACTTTACGTTTGGAAAGAAATTGAGAGAGCATTTTTCTGCCAGCAGTCTTGGCTATAGACCAAGTAGATACAATTATCAGAAATGATTAATTGGATCTCAACTCTCACATAATTGAGCGGTAACTTTGGGTACCTGGTTCTTAAGGTTTTAGATGAGCGGACAGTGCCTTTCAGCTATCGTCGAAATGCTACAAAGACAAACTCTGGGAAGCGTTAGGGATAAGTGGAAACATTCATGATTCTGTTGGCGCATTCCAGATGTGGCTATAGGCAGAGTCCACATCAGTCCTGTAGACTCAGCATTTCTTTTCCACGCCTGCACCCCAAACAAGCAACAGTGGAAATCCTCCTGTTGCGGGGATTTAAGGTTCATCTAGGAACGAACTTCACAAAAACTCTAGTCAAGTCTTTCCCTTTCGTAAGGCTTCAGCTAATAGGTTTTAGACATCGTTTCAGAAAGTGAATCCACCCGTTACTAAGTCATTTACGGAATGTGATAGCTGAGGGCAGGTGTGTGCTGATTCAGACCAGGTTTCCAAAGCAACTGCCATAGTCGGCTTCAGTCTTCACTTTGTGCTTTCCTCAGCCTGGGCCTGTAACTCCAGTCCCTGATGGAAACACACAGGTGAGCTCACACACACTCCACCGTGTGGATAAGGCTTCTCAAGAACGGAGGTTTCCCTTCATCCCGTCAGGCTCTCCTCGGTCTGGAGAGTTAGAGTGTACTGGGCCTTTCTCAGGACTGTCAGATGCTATGCAGAGTAACAAAATATTTCTATAGTGAAAATTATGAACAACTGCATATTTTAAAAACCAAATGATCACACAGTAAAAATTATCTGAACCCCCTAGCCTTACAACAAATCCTGCCGCTGGTTCAAAATACAAAAGTCTCCCCTTGGCCCACTGTTAATGCCAGAAACTGTGCTGATAGGATAAATGGGTATTTCAGCTCAATTTGCCTTGAAACCTGGTCTGTGGGGTTCACACAGCAGCCTTCAATCTCTTCCAACTGAGCTTCTCAATTGCTTTCTGATTCTTGATAAATTGGTTGAACAAGCTCAATGTGTCCATCACACCAGGTCTCGGTGCTGGGCTGATTGCTATGTAGTACAATTAGCAGGGTGATTTATTTAGAAAGCTTGTCCTCACCATGAATGACAAGCTCCATCCCAACTGCTTGCTCTCCTGTTTCTATGGCAAGCTTTCCTTCCAAATAAAATTGCTCTTTGCAACTTTGGAGTTGATTAACATACCCAACATTTTTAGACTGCCTGCCATGTTAAGGAAGGAGCTTTGGAGGCCCTATGCTGACCCTATAACTAAGCAGCTCCAATGGGGTTGATCAGGTACCCACAACACAGAGAACAGTAACAAAGGAAGTTCCTACTCACTGCAGGCCAGTCCTTGAAATGGCTTTAAAATGGCCACTGCTATGTCCTCTTCCTCTGTTAACTTTCTTATTCCAGTGTCCTTCCTTCAAAAGCCTCCTCATTCTCATGCATTCTTCTTACCTCCCCACCAAAAAATGCCGTTTGTTCTCCACTCTCACCCAAATCCTGCTTTTTAATTTCTAGAAAGGTGGTAGTTTTTCTAGAAACACCCAGTGGGTCCATCTAATGCCTAGATGCTTTGTTTTATTTCTATTGTGTTGTTTGGCTTGTTGGTTGTTCATGGTGGCACTTTCCTATTTTCATCTCTTTTCTTACTGAGGATTCTGAAATGTTTAAGACACAAGAGGGCATAGAGCAGAGATTCTCAACTTGTGGGTCATGATCCCTTTGGGGGTCACCTAAGACCATTGGAAAACATAGATATTTACATTATGATTCATAACAGTAGTAAAATTACAGTTATGAAGTAGCAATGAAAATAATTCTATGGTTGGGGGTCACTACAACATGAGGAACTGCATTAAAGGGTTGCAGCATTAGGAAGGTTGAGAGCCACTGGCCTAGAGCATCTCGGAGGACTTTGGAGTTTAATGAAGTACACAGAAGCAGGGTAAGCTGGAACCAGAGTAAGACTAGTATTTGAGCCCCTGTGGCTGTATACTGGTACCTTGAGCTTTGTGAGCCTCGTGTTGAGGATCTAGTCACTGTGTGTCCCACTGCTCCAAATGCCTCCATGTTTCATCCCTCCCTGTTATTTTCATCATCTCTCCAAACCAGCCAGAACTCTCAGTGGGAAGACCACCATCCATCCAATCAACTCCACCAGGATTCTAAAACCAACACAAGACATGTCTGACTCACTAACCCTTCCTCACCCTTTGCAAGCCTTTTGGGTTTAGCTCCACTTCTGCAATACTTGGATCCTTATCACTTCTGGCCTGAATTGTAGTCCTACCTTCTCAACTGACACACTCACACCATTCAGAGTCATCCTTCCCTGCACCACAATATTTTTTTTCAAACATATCATTCCACTTCCTAAGTCCCTACAGCTTCCAGAACAAAGGTGAGACATCTTGGTTCATGATTGTTCTATTTTGCTTTTCTGCTGCTGTGACAAACACCATGAAGGAAAACACTTACATTACCTATGTGCAGCTGTTCTATTGTGTCCTGGAAGGACTGTTCCGCTGTAGTCATCTCCCTACTCCAGTTCTTACAATCTTTCTGCCTCCCTCTTCCTGATGATCCCTGAACCTTGGGAGCAGGAGTTGTGATGTAGATGTCTCACGAACTAACAGGTAATTGTGACAGCATGCATGAGATCTGTGCAAGACCAAGCCAGGCAAAATCCCACCATGGAGAAGAAAAGTAATCAGGAAGTATTACCCTTAGCTGGGGAGCTATTGGCAATTGACAGCTGCTGGAAGGGGAAAAGTTGATGTTTAAAAGATGTTCTAGTACATGGTACACACCCGTACACATACTAGCAGTGCTGAGTGGATGCAGTTGTTGGGGAGAGAACACACACACACACACACACACACACACACACACACACACACACAGTTGGAAGGAAATAGTGATATGAGGATAGAGGAAATGATGTGGAGGGAGTTGGAGGTGAACATGATCAAAACACATTGTATACATTCACAAAATTCTCATACAATTTTTAAAAGCAACTTAGGGGAAAAAAGGGTTTATTTAGCCTATACTTTAGGTCACACTGCATCACCAAGTAAAGTCAGGGCAGAAACTCAAGCAGGAAATGAAGCAGAAGCCTTGGGGGACATGCTGCTTCTGGCTCAACCACTGTCTCATGCTTAGCTAGCTTTATTATGCTTTCATTATACATCAGGCCTTCTCTAGGAATAGTAAAGCCCACAGTGAGCTGGTCCCTCCCACATCAATCACCAATGAAGATAATTTCTCTCTGGCATGGCCACAAACCAGTCTGATGGAGGCAAGTCATCAATTGAGGTTCATCCTCCTGAGGTTGTGTCAAGGTGACAATAAAAACTACCCAGCATGATGATCATATCCTGTATTGTTTTTGTCGCCAGTGACATCTGCGGTGGAATGCCCACAGTAACAACTTAAGAGAAGCAAGGTCTACTTAGGTCCACAGTTTCAGAAAGTTCAGCCCGTGGTCACTTAGCCCCATCTACTTGGGCAGAGTATCACTGCAGTGGAAGTGTGTGGCAGAGGAGAGTGATTTACTTCCTGTCCGTCAGGAAGCAGAGGAGGCAAGGCAGGATGCAGCCAGGGACAAACAGCCCCAACAACTCCACCCATGTGATCATCTTCTTCCACCCATCTCTCCCTCCAAAGGTTCTCAGAACCTCCCGGAATGGTACCCCCAGCTAGCGACCAAGCATTTAAATCATGAGCTTGAGGGGAGCATTTGATATCCAAATCATAGCAGGTCCTGTCTGTATTTGTGACTTCCTTTTCCACCAGCCTATCATGTATCCAAGTACTATTGGGTTTTTTCCATCCATATGGAATACTGTGTAGGATCTATAACTCCTCCCAGCTCAGACTCCATTATTTCATGAGTGAGTGCTCTTCCATCTCCCCAGCTGTCCCTCTTCCCATGGATATTGAAGTTAACTGTTTTTGGTCCTTTCAATTCAGTTTACTATGTGTCATACACTGCATTAAAAATAGTGCATTCAGAGGGCTAGAGAGGTATCTCAATGGTTAAAAGCACTTGCTGCTCTTGCAGAGGACCAGAGTTCAGCTCTGACTACTCACAGCACACACCTTTCAATTGCCTCCTTCCAGTTCAATCTGACACCTTCTTCTGGCCTTGAAGGGTACCCACGTACATGTGATCAAACATGCACACACACACACACACACACACACACACACACACACACACACACACTGAATACATAAAAATTATTTTTAAAAATAGTACATATATTCCACTTTGATGCCTTCACTCACTCAGCATCTGTAAATACCTCCATTGGAATATCAAAAATAGCCTGGCAATGGTGGCACATGCTTTTAAACCCCAGCACTTGGGAAACTGTTGACGAATTTCTAAACAGTCTTATTAAATAAGAAACACAGAGCCAAATACAGGGGTGAAAGCCATAGAGATCAGAGAAATAGTGATAGTCACCAACTAACCTTAGCTCACCACACCACCATAGCTTCCCAAGAGAACCAGCTTATTCCTGTCTAACCTGCGCCTTTATTGTCTTGCTGTTCTGCCTTCTCATTGGCTCTTAGCCCAGACACCTCACTTCCTCGTCACAGCCTGTCTGTACAGACATCCAGGTCTCTATGGTTGGTACCAAGATTAAAGGCGTGTGTCATCACTGCTTGGCTGTGTCCTTGAAAGCACAGAGACTCTGCCTGCCGTGTGATTGGATTAAAGGTGTGTGCTACCACCACCTGACTTTTGTTTATGGTTGGCTATCTATGTCCTCTGATCTCCAGGCAAACTTTGTTTATTAACATACAAATAAAATATCACCACATTTCAGCACAAATAAAATATCACCACAGGAGACTGTGACAGGTTCAAGTCCAACCTGGTCTACATAGGGAGTTTCAGGACAGCCAGGTTATATACATACACACACAAAGAAGAAGAATATCAAAAATAACATTTATGACTCAGCTGGGAAAAGCCCTTGCAGACAAGCCTGAAGATCTGAGTTTGATTCCCTGGAGCCACAGGTAAAAAGAGATAACCTACTCCTGAAAGTTGCCCTTTGACCCCCACATTCATGCTGTGGCACTCATGCCCACACACACATACACATAAATAGATAAATGTCACTCTTAAACCAAAAAGCATTTACTTAATTAATCTCATGCACTTATTCAAACAATACTTTCTGCTGCATCATATAACAGCGAGCAGCTTAGGTGGGTTGTCTATTCTCTGGTACTTAGAGGCTAATAGAAGAAGGACACCTGAGAAATAACACATGATTCCAAAGATCAACTTGATTATATCAAGAAATGCCCACTGGGTGTGGTGGCGCACACCTTTAATCCCAGCACTTGGGAGGCAGAGGTAGGCAGATTTCTGAGTTCAAGGCCAGCCTGGTCTATAGAGCTAGTTCTAGGGCAGCCAGGACCACACAGAGAAACTGTCTGGGGGTGGGGGTGGACAAGAAAGAAGGAAGAAAGAAAAAAGAAAGGCTGGCTTGGTGGGAGCATTAATGAGGCATTCCTCTTTGGGTATGTCTGCAGAGGCGTTTCTAAAAAGGTTGACCTGAGGGAGGAAGACCTAACTAAATATGGGTGGCACCATCCCACAGGCTGGGGATGCAGACTGAATAAAAAACATTTTCATCTGGCCTCCACACTTTGGGTGCAAGACCCTCCAAATGCTCATACACATACAACATACTACACAAACATACACAGACACAGACACACACACACACACACGGACACACACACACACACACACACACACACACACACTCACAAATGGAGCAGGGGAAGAGATATGCTTAAAAACTGGGGCCATGCCTGTTCTTTGACTGGTGGAGCCAATATCCATTACTATTATGGTAGACATTGGCCCTGGAGAATTGATTCATAAGTTCGATAAAAGAATAAAAAGATACAATGAGTTCCCTTTGAAAATAATTACAAAATTACCACAATAATATACAGGAGGAGTTTTGTTGTCTTGCCACGTTTAAATTCTGTGAGAGGAACTGTGGAGGATGGTAAACAAGCCTCCACAACAGGCCCTTGCTGAAGGCAAGCTTGGGTGGTGGTGCTAAATGTATGACTTAAAGGTTGCTAGAGTTTTCGTTTCTCTTTATCCTTTTAATCTCTTTGTCTCTTGCTAATTATTATGCATAGACAAATACGATTATCAAATTTTAATTGAGCCGTCACAGACTTTGTACAAATGATCATAATAATAATAAAGTAGCATTTACATTCTGCTTTGGTAATTTTGGGCTGTAGCTGTGCCTTAATTTGTACAAGTGAAATGCATTGTATTTGTCTTCAAAGAAGACTCTCTGTGTGATTTCCATCTTTACATGGCTTATTTTTTATATTACTTTTACTGTCTCTTTAAAGACTTTATTTTTTTAACTATCTATTTCTTTATATAGCTGTCTATCCTCCTTTTCCTCTCTTCCAAGCCTATATACATTTTTACATACATGGTAAACCATTTATTCCATCTGAATCTGTCTTTTGTGTATCTATAATCCTTCTCTGACCAGGAGAGATGTTAAATTGTTAAACTGCATGGCTAGGACGAAAAGCAGCAGCCTTGGCTACTGACTCCACCCACCTTAGCTTCCCAACGTGGTGGAGGTACCCAGGAGAGTCATGCTTAACCCATGGGAGCTGGCCCATAAACCCTTTTTGTCTGTATGAGTAAAGGCTAAATCCACCATGCAGCATGCTGCACAGCTTGGAGACAGCTCTTTGTACCAAGGCAGGAATCTGCCATGCTGCCCTCAAGCCCAAATGCTGTGATGTCTCTGTACCAGCCCACATGAAACATGAAGTAAGAAGCTGTTTGGGGCTCTGTTTTAGAATCTCTTATTAAGTCATCTCAGGTTTTAGGTGGAAACTCAAGCCAACACATTGGGCAGCCAAATGTAGCTGGAAGGTTTCTCCGGCCCTACCTGGCCCCATGGTCCTGCAGCTGCTTATAAAATAATCACTCAGAGGCTTGTATTATTTACAAACTGTATGGCTTATGGCAGGCCTCTTGCTAGCTAGCTCTTATCGTCTTAAATTAACCCATAACTATTTACCTATATATTGCCACGTGTTCTGTGGCTTTACCTCATCCCATTACATGTTGCTCCTAGGATGGTGGTTTTACGTCTCTCCCACTGACCTTCCTCTCTCACTGTCTCTTTTGAGTTGTCCTGCCTGGCTCCATCCTGCCCTGCCATAGGCAAATGCAGCTTTATTTATTAGCCAATGGGAGCAACACATACTCACATTATACAGAAAGACATCCCACAGCACAGCCTTACATACTGTCCTTTTCCTAATTCCACCCCTCTTAAATAATTATTGTTTATTCTTTCCATCTCTTAGAAGGCATTACTTGAAGTTTTCTTTCAGTTTTTGTATACAATCCCATCATCTGTGTGAGGCTGACAGATATATTTCAAGTCACAATCTTAGGTAACTGTGATGGGCAGCAGACTCATGTAGCAATGGACTGTGGCAGGGTGAAAAATATTAAAGAGAGATCTTGCAGCTTGTCCGGGCTTCCCTTATCTTGACCCTAAATTGAGAGATTAAGTTGTCTACTTCTAAACTCCCTTCTCGCTCTGTAATTTTACAATTCTAACCCCAGGAACATTTTATTGTGTTAAACTATCTCAGCTTTATTAAATCTGACTTTACATCATTATTTTATTATAGTTGCTCTCCATTAAATGCCAACAGTTGATAATGCTGTGTCTCCATGCCCAAAGAAGTTAAAGGCCTAGAGACACAGCATCAGTATTTATGATCTAAGATGACCGAGCTAATGATAGTGCTCCCATTCTCCGGGCATTTACCATGATCCAAGTGTCTGCATAGGCATTTACTCTATCTCATTATATCTTCACAAGAAGTCTACGCAGTAAATATTAACAGTATATAAAGGATGACACTAAGCCAGGTGGTGATGGCACACACCTTTAGTCCTGGCTGGCACTCAGGAGGCAGAGGCAGTCAGTCTCTGAGTTTGAGGCCAGCCTGGTCTACAGAGCTAGTTCAAGGATAGCCAGGACTACACAGAGAAACCCAGTCTCAAAAGAACAAAAATCGAAACAAAAAACAGAACAAAACTAATATTTGTATAATTCGACAACTATACTGTATTGATACTGTATTGTGTATTGATATTGTATAACAGGACAATATCGTGGCTGAGCTATGACCCCAGATCTACCTGCTTCCAGAGCCTGAGTTCTTGACTGCAATGTTTTTATATATATCTGATTTCTTGACAGGGTCCTGCTCCAAGGGTGGACATGAACCCAGTGGGGGGAATGTTGAGTGAAGTCAGCAGAGAAGTTTATCCAGAAAATGGAAACTTAAGGAGTAGACAAGAAGGGAGAACCAAAATTGTGCTTCAGAGGTGCTCAAGTTGTGGAGTGAGGCCTTACAGTCACAACCAAGAGCAGAGGGAGAGGTAGGCACAGAGATGAGTGGCACCCTGGTGGATTCCAGCTGAAACCTCTCCATGACTGCACCAGTGAAGCAAGGCAGGGCCTGCAGGCTGGTGTGGAATTTCCCCTCCAAACATAAGGAAAAAGGAGAGGATGACCAAGTCAAGGAGCAACAGAACTGGCCCTAGTTGACAAGTGGTATGTGTTAGAGCGTCTCCCCAGGACTCTGCACTGGGCAGAAAGGAAGAAATTGTAGAGGTGATCTCTGGAGCCTGATGCCTACAGCCAGGAAAACAAGTGCAGTTGCTGCATTCATGACATCAAGGGGCTACTTCATCTGATGTAGTCATCAGAGGTAACCAGGCACCCCCACATCATACACACGAGTTACACAAGCACACTCACACACAAGTGGAGAGAGGAAGGAAAGAGAGAGGGAGGGAGAGAGGGAGGAAAAGGAGGGAGGGAGGGAGGGAGGGAAGGAGGGAAGGAAGGAAGGAAGGAAGGAAGGAAGGAAGGAAGGAAGGAAGGAAGGAAGGAAGGAAGGAAGGGAAGGAGGGAAGGAAGGAACGAAGGAAGGAACGAAGGAAGGAACGAAGGAAGGAACGAAGGAAGGGAGGGAGGGAGGGAGGGAGGGAGGGAGGGAGGAAGGAAATAACAAAGGCAGGCCATTCTTGAATGTGAATCAAGCATGATAGTACACTTAAAATCCTAGCACTTGGAAGACAAAGGCAAGATGATCAAGACCAGCCTCAGCTGCTAAGCTAGTCGGAAGCTAGCCAAATCCTATTTTCTTTAGGAAAAGTTGTGTGGTTTCTCCAACCAGAATGACTCAAATATCTCCAACAAACTAATGCTATGAAATAATAAGAATTGTAGTAAAATGTTAGAGATGAGGTATATAATAGTACAATTTTTATTTTAAAAATCAATGCATTTTATTAATTCTTCGAGAACTTAGAACATGTATCTTGACTATTTTCACACTCCCCCAACTCCTGGATCCACACCTCCACCTTCCCATATTCCCTCCCAACTTCACAACTTTTCTTTTTGTCTCACCGAGACAAATTAATGTTGCTCACAAACACGTTGCTGTGGGGCTGTCCACTGGAGTGTGGTCAACCTGCTGGGGACCATACCCTACAGAAAACTGACTCTCCCCCTCTTAGCAGCCATCAACTGTCAATAGCTTCTCAGCTAGAAGTGAGAGCTCAAGAGCCCCTCCTCCCTCCATGCTGGAATGCTGACTGGCTCGACTTCCTGAAGCAACCACAACTGCTGTGAGGTCATGACCACCTCAATGGTCTGTCACATCCAGAAGACACTGTTCTGTCCTGGGCCTTGGCCACTTCTGGCTTCTATAACCTGAAACCCCTTCTTCTTCAATGTACCTGAGCCTTGCAGACAGGGCTATGGTACAGATGTTCCATGTATGGCTCAGCAATCCAGACGCTCACTCTCTGCACTTCGACCAGTCATGTGTTTCTGAGTTAACCATCATCCACTGGCTAGTGCACATTTTTATATTTCTCCTAAGCATATATCTGGATGAGAGAGTGTAATGCCTGAGGGCATCCATTGCTTTATCATTTACAGAGTGAGAAATACTCTTCATCCATTGGAAAAAGTGTTAAGACATGTTAAGGCTGAGCAAAGGCACAAATTACAGACCACAGCTATGATTCAGCATGGTACTGTAATCAGAAAACCTAGGTTTTAATGTAAAGGCCACTTCCCTCTATTAGATCTTGGGTAAATTAACTTGAGACTTTTCCTCATCTGCAAATGAAGATAATTAACATTTCCGTCTCCTGCTATGAAATTAAATGTTAGACACAGGCCTGGCGGCGTAAACATGCAGTATATCCTGCCGGAATACCTACGCGCCTTCCTAAACTGAGCACCCCCATCCAGAGAGGAAACTGTGGGGAGATTTTACCTTCTTCTAAATAGTCTGTCATCGCCACTCAAGTCCAGAATCGTCAGTTTCAAACTAGAGTGCTCTCTGTTGTCAATTTTCAGCCAGCATCTTTTCAGACTCAAGGGCAAACAAAATCTAAAAAACTGAGAGACAGAGACAGAGAGAGAGAGAGAGAGAGAGAGAGAGAGAGACAGAGAGAGAGAGAGAGACAGAGAGAGAGAGAGAGACAGAGAGAGAGAGAGAGAGCCCATGCATATGTCTCATCTTCATATTCATAGACGTTATCTGTAGAGCAATTTTATCTTCATAGCAAAGTTAAGCCAACAGTACAGAGTTCCCACATCCCCTACCCATATGCGTCAACCCCGCGTCAGCAACAGTGTACCCTCTTGAGACTGAGTTACGTAAGTGGAATTTTTAAATATCAAATGAAATGAGTACCTTTAACACGAATGTAACGTTCAATTGCATACCCATCAGAAAAGTGTATGTTTCCAAGTTTTATCTTTGAAGACTTTCTATTTGGGGCTGGAAGCTCAGTGGCCCTGTACCTGCCTAGCATGCAGCAGGGTCCTAGGTTTGCTCCCCAGCCCTGCTAAAGAAAATATTTACATTTTCATTTCCTGTGTAAACTAACAGTGGCAACTATTTATAGATTACATAATCTGTATGATTCAGAGTCTGTGTTTAGTTGTTGTCTATATAATATATATAGGTGTGAGTATACATGTGTGGTATATGTGTAGATGTGTGTAGCAGGTGTATCTGAAAACGTCCATGTGGAGGCCAATGATCAGTGTTAAATTTCTTCCTCTCCACCTTTTGTTTTTAGACGTTGAACCTGGAACTGTCTGATTTGGCCATCCTGTCTGGCCTTTGAGCCCAGGGGGAAAAAATTGGCAAGGCCTGAGCCAAACTGAAAGGAACCCTAACTTGTATAATAAACAAAATGTGAATTTACACTCATGACTGAAAATAGGTAGCTCACAAACAGCCCACATGATGTATTTATTTTTAATATTAATGATACTGATTTAATGAAATCAAATCATTTAATATTATTTATTTTTAAATAATTTTATGAGTTTTGGGGTTCTCTGAAAGAATCTATGAATGTAAAAGTATATCCTTATGCACCCACATTCCTGCAGCCAGTGATAACTAGAAAGTTCTGGTCTCCTTCCGTGACTAGAGTCTACACCAGCCTTCCTGCCTTACTCCTTGGGTGATCTGCCTGGTTTCTCCCTGTCCCATATTGAACAATCACACACAAGATGGCTTTCTGAATAGCCAGTGTTCACCTATATAGCACTTCCTGGTTGTATCTTACTGTTTAGGTTTATTTTATAGCTATGAATGTCTTGACTGTATGTATATATGTGCACTACATGTATGCCTTGTACCTACAGAAGAGAGTGTCAGATCTCCTGGAATGGAGTTATGCTCAGTTGTGAACCACCGTATGTGTGCAGGTCCTCTGTGAGAGTAATATGCAAGAACAATACCATGTATGTAAAAGTCCCCTGAACCCCTGAACCATCTCTCTAGCCTCCTGCATATTTTTAAGGTTTATTTTATTTCAGGTGTATGAGTGTTTTGCTTTAATGTACATATGTGCACACTGTGCCTGCCTGGTACCCACAGATGCCAGAAGAAGGTGTTGATTTGCCTAGAACTAGAGTTGCTGATGGTTGTGATCTGTCAAGTAAGTGCTGGGAATGGAACCCAAACTGGTCTTCTGCAAGAACAGCAAGTGCTCATAACTTCTGAGCCAGTTCTGTAGCCCTATGGGGTGTATCCTGATCCTTTCTGATATGTAAATGCAAGATTCTAAAAAAAACAAAAAAAATGGGTTTGAGACAGCATCTTATGTAGTCCAGGCTAGCCCCTTGAATTTCTGATCCTCTTGCCTCCATGTCCTGAATGCTGGGATTACAGATGTGGAGCCACCCACTTTATGCTATACAGGCCTGGGAATAGGTTAATGCCTGTTAAGCAAACAAACTTATTTTAATCAGCAGAGAAACCAACACAGCATACACAACAGGAGATCCTAGACAAGGAACAACCTTGAGACTCCTTAGTTTGAAAACAATACATTATGTATATGAAACTGTCCACAGCGAGTCAGACCATGTCACTCTTTCAAAAACCACTTCCTGGGTTGATATTTGTTTTCAATAGCAAGCCTACACATTTATAGTTTCATCATCCTTTTGGCAAAGAGCCGACATGTATATGGGAAAGAAAAAAAATGCGTTCACTAGAGAATATCTGTAAAGCCATTGCCCACAGAGTCACAGTCTAACTTCAGGTGACTGGTACAGAACTCTCTGTGTCTAAAACATAGACTAACAAGAGCAAGAAGCTGAAAGTTAAAAAAAATGCTCTGAAAAAATTGCCCATATTCCCTGGAGCAGGTGAATTTCAAAGCTGATGTTAGTCCTGACTGAAATTTTCAGAAAATGAGAAAGCATTTAAAACTAAAAGTGCAGTTGCATTTATGAACTTAATTTTCCAGGCTTCAACTGCACCAAATATCACATGGTTTGTACACTTAAAAACTTTAAAATATATTTTTTTTCAGTTCAATGTAAGGGAGTTATTTTCAAAACCAAGGCACAGCAAGAGTCAGTGACAAAAACTTTTGAAATCAGTAGATTTGTCCATTAAAACATACAAAGCAAAGCTGCAACATGTGTCTCCATTCATAGACATGGCAAATCCTCCCTAAATAATTGTCAGGACAGTTGACAGTGAGTGCACATTTGCTCTGTGTGTCTCATACTCTTCATAACTGAGGTGGTGAAGGAGGAGACTATTGTTGAGACCTTGAGCTGACTCATGGCTTTGATCGGAGTTCAGCCCAGTGACCAGAAACCAGTGTCATACTTTTCCACCAGGATTGAAGAAGAGAAGGATCAAACGTAAGCAAAAGATTTGAGAACTTGACTTGCAATGCCAAACACAGCTCCAGGGAATTTGGTTGAATGAATAAAAAGTTTATTTCACCAGGGGCTAGGAATGTAGCTCAGTTGTTAGAAGGCTTGCTTAGCATGCCCAAAGCCCTGCTTTCTGTCTCCAGCTGCACATAACCTGGGTATGGTAGAGCACCTGTAATTGTAGCACTCAAGAGTTAGAGGAGGAGGAGCAAAGGTTCAAGGTCACCTTTGTCTATATAACAAGTTTCAGGCCAGCCTGGGCTATATGGAAACCAACCTAAGCACGTGTGACAGAGGGGAAGTTGAGTTGACGCTTACCAGTAAGAAAATGTACCAAAATAGCCTGGAATGGATTGCACTCCAGATTTGTAGCTGGCCTACCATAGAAATTAGGATAAATTATGTCGTGCATATACTGTAGAGCTGAACCAGAGGTCCCTTAGCAGAACACATCACAAGATATTAGCAAAAGTGGGTGCCCAAGCATTCTTGATAGTGGAGCCTACCCCTAATACATCTGCACTTTCTATTACCCTGAAACATTTCTGAAACTCCACTGCCTCTCAGTATCATTCATTCCATCCACACATCAAGCATTGGGTGACATCCCCTTACACAGCCAAACCTCTATCAGCAGGGGAGAGAAGGAACAGGACTTTTGGAGAACCTGAATTCTTTCCCGTGTTGAACTCTGTTTGAACAAAGGTCTTTCAACTGGGCAGAACTCCATGCAATTTGCCATTCTCCAAATGTAATCTTTATTCCCTTGCCTCTGTGTGTTGCAGTCTCTGATATCACCATGCTGTATTTCTTCCCTTGGCAAATCCTCACTCATCCCAGCATGTAAAACCCAAACCTCATCTGATCTCAAAGCTTTCCTGACTTCTCTTCTTGTGGCCTTCTTTGTATCAAATAACCTAAGGATGCTTGAGAAGACTCACTGTGTCATCTGCCCATGTTCAGGTACCATGCCTTCCCAGCTATATGCCAAAAGTTGAGCTCAGACTAAAAAAAACCATCCTCAGTGGATGAATGAATCAATTTTTTTCACCCCCAAATTGTGCTAGAATGTTAGCTTATTAGGGGAAACTAAAAGGCATATTGATCCCTGTGGTTGCCAGGTGCATCCTTCTTTAAATCAAGGAAGTAGGAGAGCAAATCTTCTAGCACGTAGCAGTAATTTAATAAATATTTCATTAGTCAATGATTTTTTTTCAATGAAAAGCTATTACTTGTATTAGGCAGTTCTATTGGCAATTAAAGTCAGAATTCCCTTAAAAGAATATAAGATTTTTCAACAGGAAAAAAGATCTATCCAGAATTATTTAGATCTTGTTCACAGACTAAAAGAATCAATAGCACAAGCACACATAAGACTTATCAACCGTACAACTGTAAAAAGATGGTATCTTTAAAAATTCATCTTGTGCTTTTCTTTTTCCAACTTCCTTTCATGTGGCTACATTGGCTCAAAGAAAGTAGGCTTGAGAATAAGAGAAAAATGAAAGATTCATCATCATTTTTTTGACTCTGAAGCAGGCTTTTGAAAATCTGACATCTTGAGGAGGTTTCAGCAAAAATTAAAAGGAATTAGATAAGGCTCAATCCACCAGCATCTGTCCTTCCCAATGAGGGCCAGAAGATATAGAGATGCTCACTCAAGGCTTGCAGTAAGGGGATGAGAAGGAGATGATCTGAGCTAGGGTACCATGGGGGAAAAGCTTGGTGTAGGTGAAGACTTCAGCATCAAATGACCACCAAGATGAGTCCAGTGTGCTGAAAAAGGAAAAAACGATCAGTTATCACTTGAAAAGGCATACTATACAGTGTGTGCAGGGCGGGGAGGGGGGGATGATTTTTGTGGTGGCTCTTATCAACAGATTCTCCACTAGGGGCTTTCCCAGCTCAAGCACATTTACTTGTACCCCAAGATTAGTGAACCCCACTTACATAGCTCCTTATAGCTCAGTTATTCAAGATAACCTAAAGTTTCTTCCCAGTCTCTCTTAAACAGTCTTTAATTTGCAGGGACTGCAGTTCAGTGGCAAATGCCTGTCAATCGTATGTGAGACCCTGGGATCAATCTCCAGTGCTGGAGGAAAAAACAAAAAACAAACAAAGAAACAGAAAAATCTTTGACTGCCAGTGTGACAAAGGGAATTGAATGATATGAAAGAGAAGGACCAAGCATGGGTACATAAGGAGACATTCAGTGATGGTCAAATTATCCCCATTGTGCACTTTAAATGGGGGTTGGATTGTCTGAAAACTCCATATGAATCAGTAGCAAGAAGTTAATATAATCTCTGTTCAAAATACAATGATCTGGACAGAACATGTCCAAAGTCCAAATGTTTTCTATAAGATCTGAATATTAGGAACACATGTTCAGAGAATGTAGATGAGATGATAGCATGAGGACACTCTACGATGCAAGGTACTCAGAGCCTGAAAAAAAGATGCAGGTAAAACTTTGATGTGGAGTAAGAAGGGAGAACACTGGAGCTCCTTAGAGTATTTCTCCCAACAATTCAGGCCCCATCATTCTCTGGTCCAAAGACAATGTTCAAGATTGCATGTGGTTGACCAGTTGGTCATAATGATTCAGGAGAACCTATGAATAACAGAGTGACTTCTGACCATGAGAGTCTAAAATTCTATACCATAAAGATAAAGAAATCATTCAACTGACCAGCAGCTGCTAATCTTTCATTATGTGTCAACCCGTGTAATGGCACAAAACAAAGTGTAGCCTCTACCATAAACTTATAGTCTAGGCAAAAAGACAGAGTCTAGCCAGAGAATCACACAAGCAAGTACAAATTGTAGTTATGATAAGTGTTACATAAAGAACAGCATAAGGTAGGCATGGTGACTCATCACACTTGTAATCCCAGTATCCCTAAGACAGACGCAGGAGGATTGCTTAAGTTTAAGGCTAGCCCAGTTTACATAGTATCAGCCCATCCTAGATACAGAGTGAGACCTCCACCTCAAGCAAATTAACAAGTAGCAACAAAAATCTAACGACAGATTATGAAAACTTTTTTTTTTTTTAGTTTTTCAAGACAGGATTTCTTTGCGTAATTTTTGGTGTCCTGGATCTCACTCTGTAGATCAGGCTGGCCTTGAACTCACAGAAATTGGCCTGGCTCTGCCTCTCAAGTGCTGGGATTAAAGGCGTGCATCATTGCCATGAAGTGTATTATGAAAACTTTTATGAAAGGCTATATGATTTTTGGCTGTCTTAGTCACTGTTCTAATTGCTGTGAAGAAACACCATGACCAAGGCAACTCTTATAAAAGAGAACATTTAGTTGGGGGCTTGCTTACAGTTTCAGAGGTTTAGAACATTATCATCATGGCAAGGAGCATGACAGCATGCAGGCAGGTGCCGGAGTAGTAGCTGAGAGCTACATGCTGATCTGTAGGCAAAGAGAGAGAGACTGGGCCTGTCTCTCTTTTGATACCTCAAAGCCCATTCCTAGTGGCGCACTTCCTCCAACAAGGCCATACACCCTAGTCCTTATAATCCTTTTAAATAGTGTCACTCCCTGATGACTAAGCGCTCAAATATATGATCCTTTGGGAACCATTCTTAGCCAAACCACCACATTGGTTCCCTCAGGATATTTGTCTTTTGATCAAAGATACAAAATATTTAAATCCACAAGAAAAGAGAGAACAGCCAAGGTTATTAGAAGTGCCTTTCTCTCTATTTCCAGGTTAAAAATAATATACCTCTTTTAAGGACAAAATGTCATAATCTTTAAAATGATATAATAGAATTTCATACATTATTTTATTAGATGCATATCCTTGGACAAGTTATAAGCTCATTAAGCCTAAAAGTTCTTATCTGTAAAAATCAAGAAAATGTCACTGATTATTGAATAAGATAAATGAGGAAATGGATATAAAGTGATTAACCTAAGCCAAATATAGACTGTTTATTAAGCTCTGGCTCTAATCCATAAATGGACATGACATGACATTGAAGCAGAATATAAACAGACAGAAGGTCCTGGGATGCTGAGTATGCCAGCAGTGAGGCTGGTGCACCAAGCTACTAAGGGTAAGAGCACAAACTTGCTGTGAAATTTCATGGCTCCATTTTTCCTGAAATCTAATTAAATCTTAACTTTTACACAGATGAAGAAAAATTTTTTCCTGGACCAAAGAATTATTCTTCGTCAGGAAATCCAATCTTAATTACTATTGGATTCCTGTATTCTCTCATCTTCAGTGTATCATTGTCCAAAATAGCTTTGCCACTGGATGGTAAGAACTCAATTGGCCAGAATCTATGTGTTTTTCATCTAGGTCATTCTTTCCTCTCTAATAGTCCTCTTCCTCTTCCTCTTCCTCCATCTCCTTTTTTCTTCACCTTTCCTCTTCCCTCTCATCCTTTTCCCCTTCTCAAAGCAGCTCCACTATCTGCCAGAATACAAAGCTATTGTCCTTGATAGTTCAAGCTAGAACACAACCACACTCAAGGTGGATCTGGGTTCTACCAACATAGAGTCAGAGGATGCAAAGGCTTCTGTACACATAGGACAGGAAAATGTGAAAGTACAGAGAAAAAGGACATGATAATAATTCAACAAATAAGCTATGCACCCATTCCAAATGTTGGTGGGTGTAGAAAAACAAATACTTCTTACACACAGGGTGGATCTTCAGGCAGAACTTAATCCTTTCTTTCAGAAGTAGGGAAAGAAAGTCTCTAGATTAAAAACTAAATTAGAAATCTTCCTGGTGGAAATCTCAAATTACCTAAGTGAAGCGTTTGGAATTTTGTTAGTGGTCAAGAAGAGAAGAAGATGACAAATGACAGACAGAAAAAAATTAGAGAGGGCTAACACAAATAAATATTTGCATAGATGAGTGGAAATGTGATAAATAAAATTTAGAACTCTCAAAAGCTTCAAACCAGGAGAACAGGAAGAGGATTTTCACATCAGTTCTTAAAGTCACTCCATCAGTGAGATCTTAGCAAAGAAAGATGGGTACTCAAATAGTTTGATTGATGGAGGTTTCATGAACCTCTCAACATTTACAGAGCACTGACAGGGAAAAAAAAAAAAGATAGGATACCCATGAATAACTAAGACCAGGGAGCTGTCATCATCCCTAAGGCTGAAATGAACCAACTTACCAGAGCCTAAAGAACAGTCTCAAGCACAGTAAAAACCTTAAACTAGCTAAGGTAGCCAGCATTAGCCATGATGAGACACTGTATCAGGGAAATGCCCAGGAGAATAGAACAGCAAACATCCCTCTTCCCCCACCCTTCCTCTCCCTCCTTCTTGGTCTAGCATCTGTAGAGCTGAACCTAGCTGGAAGCCAGAGGACGAGGAAGCCTGAGTAATGTGGTCCCCAGAGGCCAGCCTCCTGAGAAGCAGAGAGGCTGAAAAGGAGGAGATGATGTGTTAAAGTGGGAGAGAGTGGGGGCCAACACAGTGTGGTCAGCTGTGATGGTCATTGCTGCTATCAAAAAGATTTAGCTCGCTCTTGAAGCGAAAAGAGGTTAAGGTTATTTTCAGGGGGAAAAAAGTGATCATCGCAGATAAAAGAAGGGATAGGAAAGGAATCAAGGCAGAAATAGTCTTTATCTTGATGATAGCAATGTTGACGCACGAGGTCAGGTATTACACTATTGTGGTTTAGCCCTGCAATGTCCCCCATAGGCACAAATGTTTGAACACTTGGTCCCCAAATGGTGGTGCTGTTTTGGGAGGTTGTAGAATCTTTAGGAGATGGAACTTGCTGGAGGAAGTGGATCACTGGAGAGGGATCTTGTTTATAGCCTGGCTCTACTTTCTATCTGCTCTCTACTGCCTGACTGTGGGTGCAATGTGACAAGCTGCATCATGCTCCTGATGTCATGATGGACTAGGTACCTAACTGAACCATGGGCTAAAACAAACTCTTCCTTCCTTGTGTGGCTTTCATCAGAAATTTCGCCACAGCAAAAGAAGTCACTAATGCATGTGCTACAGAGTGTAAATATTGTTTTTGCATGTACTACCTTCAGGCCCATGATGCAAGATCCCTCATATTATTCTTCAGACTGTGTGAATTACATCAAAATATAATATTTAAAAAGAAAAACAGGTTAGCAAAGAGCAGAGGCTGAATGTTTCTTCTGAGAACTGTTTTGATCCTCAAAACACAGTGGTCTCCATTTATTCAAACAGAAATCTGTAGCTTCCAGGATCTCTATTCAATACTAACCATGGAATAAATTTAGTTTCATTGAATGTCTCTCACACTTCAACTTTACCACATCTTTTTTTAACATTTATTTTATTATACTTTTTCTTGAGGATTCCATACATGAATGCTGTATTTATATTTCCACCCTCCACCCCTCCCCAACATCTCCCTGTCCCTGACTCTCCCTCAACTTCATGACATCTCCCATAGTCAAACTTCTCTTTGGGCCACCAACTCACAAATAATGACATGGAGACATTATTAATTATGAAAGCTTGGCCTTAGCTTAGGCTTTTTCCCAGCTAGCTCTTATAACTTAAATTAACCTGTTTTTATTAATCTATGTTCTGCCACATGGCTCGGTTACCTCTCCTCTGTACCATATATCCAACTTCTTCGGTGTGTCTCTAGAGTCTCTCACATGGCTAGATTCATCCAGAGTTCCTCTCTCTGCCTGGAAGTCCCGCCTATTCTCTCCTAGCTACTGGTTATTCAGCTCTTTATTAAACCAATCAGTGACACATCTTCACACAGTGTAAACAAATATTCTGCAACACTCTTCTTCAATTATTATTGCTACATATACATAAAAATGGGTAAATACATCTTGCTGAGTCCATTTAGTATTGCTTATATGTACATGTGTTTAGGGATGACCTTTTGGTATTAGATAACAGCTTAGGGCCTCCTTCTCAGAGAATACTGACTTTCTCTCTTAGCAGCCAGTAGCCCATAGCTTTCATGTGAGAGTGAGACCTTGTGAGATTTCCCACACCGATGCTGGAAATAAACTGGTGTTGTCATTTTCCAGGTCTTGTTTTGGCAACCATATTGTTGGTGTTTAGTGGGTATAAAACTCTCATCTTTAGAATACTGTTCTACTGAAAAATTCCAAACACAACCAGGAACTCCCTTGGTCTTCTGTGACACAGGAGGAATTCCTGCCTGAGGACAGAAAGGCAGAGAGACCAAGGACGAATGTACCTCTGACATAATGACAGAATTCTGCAGGAGGGGTGGGGGCAGTTGATTTAAATATGTATTCGTTATCCGTCTTGTTACAAGAAGATTAAATATGGATGTAGCAGGTGTGCAGTCCAATAATCAGCTCACACCTGTTAGAAAGGCTTATCAAAAAAAAAAAAGAGGTGAGGGTGGAACTAGATTGGCAAAGATATAAAGAAAAGGGAAGCCTTACACACTGTTGGTAGGAATGTAAATTACTATAACCATTTGGGGAAACAATGTGGAGGTTCCTCAGGAAAGTTAAAAATAGAACTACCCTACAATCTGGCAATCCCCCTTCTTGGTTTATATCCAAAGAGTATAAAGCCGGTATGCTGAAGGAATGCGTGTGCTCCCATATTCACTGAAGAACTATTCACCATGGCTGAAATACAAAACTGACTAAGTGTCCATCATAGGTGATTTTAAAAATATGGTATATATACACATTGGAGCTGTATCCAACTTCTAAAAAGAGTAAAGCCCGGCTATTTGCAGAGAGCATTACACCTAAGTAAAATAGATCCTTACAGAGAGGCAAGTGTAGAATCTATACATTTGAGACTACAAAAAGAGAGAGTAGAACGTTTGTCACCAGCCTGGGAGAAGGGGACGTCGTCAGCAGAGAAAAGCATCACAATAAATGGTCAAAGGTTACAATGTGTCCAACAGGAAGAAGAAGGTCTGGGGATACACTACAGAGCAAGGAGGCCATAGTTAAAAATAATGAATTGTTCATTTCACAAATTGCTAAAAGAATAGAATTCAAATATTCTTACCACAAAAGGAGAAGTGATAACTATGTTAATTCACCTAATCTTCTTATTCTACAATTTCAATATTCTGAAACTTCATAGTATGCCCCATAAATATGCACAATCATCATTTTGTCAATTAAAAATAAAAAAAATAAGAGCTGAGCAGTGGTGATGCACATCTTTAATTCCAGCACTCAAGAAGTAGAGGCAGATGGATCTTTGTGAGTTCAAGGCCAACCTGATCTACAGAGTGAGTTCCAGTACAGCCAGAGCTACACAGAGAAACCCTGTCTTGAAAAAACAAAAATAAATAGATAAATAAATAAATAAGGGTTGGGGCTATAGTGTAGAATGCTTGTCTAGAATACACAAGGCCTTGGGTTGGCTCTCAAGCATCACAATAAATGAAGAAAGAGAGAAAGGGGGCAGGGGAGAGAGGGAAGACAGACCAGAGACATAGTTTAATAGTAGACTACTTTCCTAGCATACATGAATCCCTTTGTTCACTACCCAGCACTGAATAAGCTTAGAATGGACTATGCATATCTGTAATGCCATCACTTGGGAGGTGAAGGCAGAAGGATCAGGAGTTCAAGGTCATCCTTGGCTACATAGACATTTGATGCCAGCCTGAGCTACATGAAATCCTGTGTCGAAAACAATACAATAGGATTTCATTTCAATTTTCAGAAAAGCAACTCAAGAGCAATTAAAGACTTAAATGTGAAAACATTTAACTATAATTCTAAACAATAACAACAGAAAGTTCTGGGCTGGAGAGATGGCTCAGCAGTTAAGAGCTCTGGCTGCTCTTCTAGAGGACCTGGGTTCAATTCTCGGCACCCACGTGGCAGCTCACAACTGTCTCTAATTTCAGTTCCAGGGGATCTGATGCCCTTGCACAGACCCATACAAGCAAAACACAAATGCACATGAAAATAAAAATAAAGTAAAAAGAGAAAAAAATGAAAACTTTTTAAAGAATGCAATAAAATTTCCTAAAACTGTGTGAGTAGATCCCAGTGAGATGAACACGGGGTGGGAAGTAACAGAAGAGGAAGTTCAGAGGAGGGCTGACACCTTTGGCAGGTGAGACATCAGCCCCTGCAGCCCCTGGTCAGTCCCTTCTAATAGCAAAGCATAAAGCAAAGCACAGAGGGTTGAACATCTGAGACAAAACTTGAAGTGAGCTCCCTGTGTATCCTCATTGAAGTGGCATTACACTTTACTCAACAACATCACCGGAGCTAGCAAAGCTAATTTCATATTTTGGTAGAAAGAGCAGAGACTCAACCAGTCCATTCAGGTGTACAGTTCTCTGGCTTTGAATTGAGGCTATTTTGGAGTATGCTCAAAAATGGGAGAATTGCTTTTTTCAAGGAATCTAAAGTAATGGAAGAATTACTTTTTTCAAGGAATCAACAGTAATGGAAGAATTACTTTTTTCAAGGAATCAA
>CABHPR010140442.1:0-10587 GCA_902168415.1 Peromyscus melanophrys | reverse complement strand
CACACACACACACACACACACACACACACACACACACACACACACACGTATTCCCTGATACAAAAATACAACCTGCTCATGTTACTTGTATTTATATTTTCAGGGCTAACCATTGGGGCATTGGATAACCAATCAGTGTGCTTTTCCCTGGAGAAGAATACTTCTCTCTCAGCATTTCTTTGTTGCCTATAGTTCTTTGTCTAGGAGCACATCTATTGGTATGCTTTGAGTATTTTGTCTGTGTGTATGTATGAGCATGTGTACAGAAGCCTGTGAGGGCCAGAAGAGGGTGTTGGATCACCTGGAGCTAGAGTTACAGATGGGTGTGAGCTGCCACATGGGTGCTGGGAATCAAATCCAGGTCCTCCTGCAAGAGCAGCCAGTGCTGTCAACTGCTGAGTACCTCCACAGCCTCACATTTAAAAAAAATGTTTTATTTATTTATGTGAATGCACACATATGTGTGTGGATATGTGCTTGCCACAGCATATGTGTAGAGGTCAGAGAACAGCTTTCAGGAGTTAATTCTCTCTGTCCATTATATGGGCTCTGGGAATGAATCTCAGTCTTTAGGCTTTGTGCTAAATGCTTTACCCAGGGTGCCATCTCTCGCTACTGGCCTCATACCTTATTCTCACAGATGGAAAGAAAAGATGAACATGTCCCTTTGACCTGACCTTCTTGATTGCTTTTAAAGCTTGTCTCACTCCAGTACCCTCCATGATGCGCTTGGGCTGGATAGTCTCTTGATGGTGCCGGTTATGATTTAGACGTGAATCAACTCAGAAAGAATGAGTTGATTCACGGCTTTGAGGCAGTGCCAGTGTGCAGTGTGTGGCACATACAGGCCCCAGGCCCAATTTCTGTGAATGGCACTGTCAGCGGAGGGCCACCCCTAACAATGTTACAGCTGACCTCCTGGGTTGGTTTCTTGGCTTGTAACTGACAGAAGCTACTTAACGGGTAAAAGATTTACATTGGTTCATGGCTCAGGGAGTTAGGCTCCATCACAGAGAGAAAGACCTTCCAGAAGTCAGTCTACGGTGGTAGCTACTTATCGAATGACACTTGACAGAGGCAGTGTGGCAAGAGCCGCTGGCACAGGATTCCTGACGTTGTCACAGAAAACAATTTAAGACGAGTCATTAAGTGCGGAGGTCAATAGAGAGGCATTTGGGAAAAGGAGACCACACACCCAAGCATGGTGTGTGCTTTTCAAGTAGGTCACTTTTAACATGCACAGTTTGGTTAGTTTCTGGCTACATCTCAAAGGGTTGCTAAGGAACTTAAATGAGATGATAGGGTGGTTCCTGATGTGCTTTAAATACAACTGAGAAGTAAAACTCTAGTTCCCAAAGGTTGTACCTGAGCTAAGATATGCTCTTTCTCTAAATAGAGTTTATGGTCTTGTTTATGAGATTCCCAAAAGATTACAGGCTCACATTTGGGAAAGGAGTAAGGCCATATGCCAATGTCATATGTTCTCAGGCCTTAAACATAGCTCGTTGCTATTTAACATTCTTATTTGAAAATATCTCTATGTAAAAGGAATATTATCTATGTGTAGGCAACTTTTGAGGCAAATGTTAATCTGCCTGGAATTTTTTTTCCTTTTACTAAAATATAATTATATTATTTCCCCTCTTCCTGTTCCTCACTCCCTTTCAAATCCATGTCGTATTTTTCTTTGTTATTGTTATACACACACACACACACACGCACACGCACACGCACACGCACATGCACACACACTATATATATATGTGTGTATTTATATATAACATATTATATATAATACATAGTCATATATAATATATATAAACATATAAATACAAAAATACATCTGCTGAGTCCATTTGGTGTTATTTGTATGTATATAATTATACATACAATATAGGAGGCTCATCCTTGGGGAAGACTAATTTTCCTGTGTTCAGCATTCCCTGGTTGCCTGTAGTTACTTGACTAGGGTGGAGCCCTGTGGGATTTCCCTCTTCCAATTTAGCATGTCTATGATGTTGTCTTTCTTCAGGTTGTGCTTATGCTTGGCTTGAATTATTGGCTTTCACTTGGGGAGAAATTTCAACTAGACTCCAGAGTGAGGGGCTCGTTTCCCTTCCAACTTGACCATAATGTTCTCTGTCTTCCTCTCCTGCCCTGATACAGATCAGGAAGTAGGGAGCTGAGACCAAAGCAGAGTCAGTATATAACCCTAAAGGCCCAAGGACCCACATCATCCTCTAGCTAGGATCCACCTAAAGGTTCCACAAATACCTCAAATAATTGCACCAGCTAGGGACAGTGTTCAAACCCTGGTGTCTGTAGGGGGCATTTCACATCTCAACCATAACAGGCACCATCCAGAAACACTCTTGTTACTCTGTAATCTAGCCCTAGCATGTGACATTGAGTGCTGGAACAAGGCCACGAACTGAAAGCAGTAAGAAGGCCAGTCAAAGTTTTATAATCTTTTAATGAAAATTTCTTTTAAAAGCCTACTTTAAGCCAGGCATAGTGGCTCATGCCTTTAATCCCAGCACTCGAGAGGCAGAGCCAGGCAGATCTCTGTGAGTCCAAGGCCAGCCTGGTCTACAAAGTGAGACACAGGATAGCCAGGACTACACAGAGAAATCCTGTCTTGAAAAACAAAAACAAAAGCAAAAAATAAAAAACAAAAATCCATTTTAGCAGGTGTAGTGTCTACTACCTTTAACCCCAGCACTATGGAAGCAGAAGCAGGCAGATCTCTGTGAACTCAAAGCCAGCCTGGTTTGCACAGCAAGTTGCAGGACAGCCAGGGCTACACAGAGAGATCTTGTCTCAACTAAAAACAAACAAACAAACAAAAAACCTATTTTATTTTGGGGAAAATTATCGTTTCCCCAGTGCTAAGATTGCTGGCAGGCTACCATGTTTGTGTGTGTGTGTGTGTGTGTGTGTGTGTGTGTGTGTGTGTTTAGCCTACATATATGTATTTGTACCCAATGTGTACCTGGTGCCCTTGGAGACTGGAAGAGGGTGTTGGGTCCGCTGGAACTGGAGTTACAGATGGTTGTGAGCCACTAGCTAGGTGCTGAGAATCAATCCTGGGTCCTCGAAAGAGTAGGCTATGCTCTTGATCACCGGTCATCTCTCCAGTCCTGTGACCAGCTTTTTCCATGGATTCTGAGGAGTTCAACTCAGGATTCAGGCATGCCTGCCTGGTAAGCACTTTACCAACTGCATTGTCTCCTCACCCCACAAAGTTATTCTTCTGTTTCGTTCTGTTGTGTTTTCTTGGAATAGCCTCACCATGTAGCAGAGGCTGGCCTCAGCTTCACTCAGTCTTGAGCATGCTGGGATTATAGTTGCCATGCCTAGCATACTTTCTACTTTTAACCGTTGCATGAAAGCAGGGTCCTTTCTGCATTCTCAAAATGTGTAACCACGGTGCATATTATGATGCTCAACACAGAATGAAAATACCTCAATTCGAATACCAATTTCTTAATCTCCCTGCCTTCATTTTGTGGCCTAGGAAGAGGCATGACGGCCATTCCATCTCAGAGGTTTGTGCTGAGGGTTGAGTTGTCTCTAGGAAGGTTTTGGAATCGTGCGTGGCACTTACCAAGCAATCATCAAAGAAGAGCTGTTGTTACTGGTACACAAAGTGACCTCGGAGTCTAAGTCACTTCTTATTTTCTTCATTACAAATAGCAATATAAGGAACATCTTCACATAGTGTGTTGTTTCTGATTAGTTGTTTCCTCGAAATAGGATTATTGGATCAAAGAGACACCAGAAGGAAAACTTTCAAAAGTATTTCCTTTGATCTCGGCCCTTGAAGAAAACTTACTGGTATGGAAAAGAAACACTAACTGAGCTAAAAGAAATGATGAAGCAGAGAAACCCGTGTCTATTCCACAACAACCACAATAATTTAGCAAACATCCACTTTCTTCACAAAGCTGTGGACACCAGACAGATACCCCAGGTTCTACCCAGTTGTTTCCTGGTCTGCTCTAGACCTAACCGGAGTGTGGAGGAAAACGAAGTGCTCTTTGTCCTTAAACACATACTCACACATCTGTGTAAGGAGGTAACACAAGCCTCTATAACCAGGTGCCAAATTCCATTCTTAAAGATCCACGGTGCAGGCAGCACTCGGCCAAGTTAGCTAAGTGCTGAGTGGGTGCTGGCTAGAGCTACCTGGCAGACTTAAAAGCGTTTTCAAAGGAGCATGGCCAGTTGGCTGCAAAGACAGAAGTGTGTTACCACCCAAGTGATGACTAAATTAAGCTCCACTTTCTTCTTAGCATCTAGCCTTTCATAATTGCCTTTAATCTACCCCCAAACGAACAAGACAGCTTCGCATTTAAATATCAGCTGCAGGAAATGTTTTCTCTTGCTGAAACACATTCCCCTGCCGCTGTTGGAAGGAGAAGGCGGCTGGCAGCTTTGGCTGTAGGCTAAGGCCAAGAGGGGCACTTACGAGTGGGGGCCGGTGGAGAAGAGCGTGCATTTATCTGTTTGGGAAGGAACAAAATAAACGCCACTTATTCTCAGGGTGTGGTATGGTAGATATGGGGGTTGACGGGCACCCGCTGGGATTTCTAGGTTCTTACATCACAAGAACTTAGACACAGACATGTGGGTAGTTGGTTCGTTAAGGAAGAAAAGCACTTTTGACAGTGGAAGAGCTGGAGCTGGAAAAGGGTCCAAGGCTCCATGGCTCCAGGTCCGGAACCTTGGAAGCTTTCCTGAATGCTGCAGAGGGGCACCTGCCCTTGGAAGCTTTCCTGAATGCCGCAGAGGGGCACCTGCCCCTGTCATGAGTTATTTTCATTCTACTTGGCTTCTGTTTTGTTTTCTGCACATGTTTTATTTTGTTACTTTCAGCCTTTCTCTCAGCCGCTGGTGTCTTGCACATGCTGATCCTAATTTTGCCCGGTCCTCACTCTGTCTTGTTTTCGGCCTCTGGTGAAGAAGTGTATTAAATCACACCACAAACCTCACCACCCTCCAGTGCGCTACACCCCCTCATCTGGAGGAAGGAGTTACAATCTGCCTGGCCTGGGTGAAGAGAGCAGGGCCACTCATTTCCAGAAAGTCAAAGGCGAACTAGAAGCAGAAAGCCTTTCATGGCATTCAGGAAAACTTCCAAGTTGCCAGAAACTCCCTTTACGAAGATAAGCCCCTAGAAAGGGCTTTCTGGCCTTTAAAATGCCCAGCCAAGCATTATTCTTGTGCCTTATCAAGGCTCAAGTAACCTGCCTCAGGAACTGACAGGCTCCAGATGCCCCCAGAAGGCTTAAGCCTCCTCAACACCAAGAGACCAGCTGCTTTGCCCAGGCAGCAGACAAGCAAAACTGCCTTCCTTATATGGCGAAAAGTGCCCTGCCCCTTTAAGGCCAAGATACTTGGCTGCAGACAGTCCCTGGGAAGTTTGCAGGCAGCCCCGTCCTGTGTCTGATCCTTGCTGCTGCGCAGGTGAGTTCCCAAACCTTCCCTCCCCATTAGCACCCCCCTCCCAGAATTGTTCCCAAGATGGGTTGAAAATGCTTTTATGAAAGACTAGAGAATTTGAGCGTCAGCATGGGGATAGGGTGCTGCTTGCAGAAGTTTGAGTTGAAGGAAAAAGCAAGGTTACTAGAAAAATGTGCAGTAATGCAGCCAGCTTGGATGCGTCTAACTTCACCAGCTATGGAGCAGTCAGGTTCCAGATGCCCGAGGTAGGGACAGGAAAAGTGAGAGCAGATTCTAGGCAACGCCATGAGGGGTAAGTTCAACTCTCGAGCTATATAATCTGGCGAGCTGCAAGTTTGAAGCAAACAGGGACGGCAGGAAACAATGCTTCTGCAAGTGCTGGTGACTCTGTAGAAGCTGGAATCCAGGGCTGACTGCAGCTAGGGCATGGAAGGCTGCAGACTTAACCCTTTGCCTGGATCACAGTAAGGGTTGGCTGTCACAGACTTCAGGTGGACTGGGGAGGGCTGCCTGTGAGAAGTCTTGTGATACACTGCAACAAGAGACTAGGTGGATGAGGAAGACTCTGGTTGCGGGAAAGTGTCCCCCCAAGTACCACGTGAAAGAAAGCCCTGGGGGATTCTGTCATCCACTCGCACATGGCTGGGAGGCTTAGTCGCCCTTAAGCTGATTATACCTCCATCATTTACTAAGTCAGCTTCCAGATGTTTCTTCCCATGATCTATAGCCTCTTACATTACCAATCTGAAATCAACTAACGGAACTTTTAAGACCGAAAGACTTGCTGGCGGAGTGTGTGCCTAGGAGAGGCTAAGAGGCATCCATTTGGGACTGGGATTTTACTGATAGCCTAAGGAGAAGTGGGTGTGGCCGAGGAGGAGAATACTTGATGGTCATTTTATCTTCTGCCCCAAGCCTTTTTAACCAAGCCCATCCGTCAGCTGCAGCCAAAAGAGAAGTCCGCCCAGGAATTTAAAAAGAGAGGTGGTGTGTTGCAGGGCCGGCGTGGGGTCGCCTTTCCTCCTTGCTCAGTCAGGGGTTATTCATCATTCCGAGGTCGGTTTCTGTGCAGTGCTTGGTGGTAGGAAGGTTTAAAATTGGATTAAAATTCCTTACATATTCCGTGTCTTGTAAAAAATATTCATATATCTGAGTAGTCGCTGAAGAATTTATTATTGAGTAATGGAGTGCCCTGTGCACTTGTTAGTCCTTCCTAAAGATTCCTAGGAGAAGGTTTTGTTTTTCTCAGCAGGGCCTCCTCCATGCAAGGGCTTCTTCTCATGCCTGGCTTCAGATGGGTGGGCAAAGTCTGACGCTGACCTGCTACACTGAGCTCTAAAGTCATGAAGGTCTTTCTTGAGTGTGACCTACTCACAAATACTACTATCCACGCCTAAAGTTTACAGTCACAACATAGGTGAGAGGTGAGCTTACGGGCCTAGCTCTGCTTCGTTTTTTATCAAACTGATACAGAAAGACGTACTGTCAGATACACTGCAGGCCTGATGATTTGAACTCGATCCCGGGATCCCACAAGGTGGCAGGAGAGAACTGACTCCTGAGCATTATCCACTGTCATCCATGGGCATCATGGCATAGAATGTCTGCACACACACACACACACACACACACACACACACACACACTAAACATATGCATACATACATGTGTATATAATGCTTTCAATATGCATGCAGCCAAGAAAAGCAAAATCCCACCCCACCCCACCCCACCCCTAGGGCTGGGAAATCTCTACAGGTATACACTGTGATTTTCTGTAAACTAAATCAAGGCATTGAAGAAGCATGGCTTCTTACACATCTCACACAATGACCTTCAGTCACATACCAACTGTATGACTTCACAAGGCCATTTATTTGAAGCATACTTCAGTTTCCTCACTACTAACACGTGGATTGGAAGGGACTTTCCAATGACGTGGGAAGACCAATTGGAACTGAGCAGGCCTGGGATACATTTCCAGTCCCTTCACTTACTCTGTGACTGCAGACTAGCTCCCTAGCTGGTATGCACCTCAGTGTCCTTGTTTGCAAAGTAAATGAGTAACTCATTTTTTCTCTCCCTGTGACCTGAAGAAATATGCCATCCCTGGAGGAGGAAGCAAGGCTGGGAAGCAGAAACCAGCTCTGTAGCACAAGTTTAGAACCACAGAGCTTCCTTTTAGCCTTTTAGTCTTCCTTTTAGCCCCCTTTAAGTGAGGACACGGAGCTCCCTGGGAAATCCATCCCTAGTTATTAACCAGGCTTATTGTGGGTGTTCTTAAAGCAAATGTACTTGCACTTATTGTGTGTTCAGAGACAAAGGGTAGTTGACGTTTTCCTTTGGTATAAAACATTCCATGTGCCTAAAGAGCACCTGGAAACCATCTCAGAATCTCTGTAGAAGTAGTTCACCCCAATACAAACACTTTAAGGGGACTTTTTTGTTACTATATGGCAGACATGTGCTTCAGTAACAGCGATTGCTGCTATTCTATACAATCTCTTAACACACTCACATGTTTTAGAGAATGTCGCTCTTGTTCCTTACGTTGTTTTCATTGTTCAGGCCACTTTGAGAGGAGTGTTTCACTCTAACAGGGATGTATAGGACATACTTCTATATGGAGGACCATCTCTCTGCCATCGTTAGAAGGTAGAGAGACTTTTCAGCAGCAGAAATGCTCCAATTATATGTCACAGCACATTCACCAGCAGGGGAAGCAGAATGAACCCCCCCCAACACACACACACAGCCGATCTCCAATTCTAGACTAACACCTCTCCCATCAGGAGGCTGGATTTAGAGTTCATTGGATTGAAGTTTAAATTAGACCTGAGACTCTAGGCTTCTTCCTTTGTGTGTCTGAGCCTCTGTTCATGTGCATAACGGAATGATAATGGTACCTGAGCACACAGCTGGGGAGAGTCAGAAACATGGCCAGTGCAGGTGGCCCTGTCTGTTGCATCCCAATGTCTAACAATTCCTAACAGAATTACTGGAGCTCGTTCATAAAACAGTGGTCCTGGGGCTCAGCTGGAGTGCACTTGCTATGAAGTCAACAGACTGAGTGCAATACCCGGTACTCACACACAAATCTGTCTTCCCAATATTGATAATGAAAAGCAGCAACAGGGCTGGAGAGATGGCTCAGAGGTTAAGAGCACTGACTGCTCTTCCAGAGGTCCTGAGTTCAATTCCCAGCAACCACATGGTGGCTCACAACCATCTGTAATGAGATCTGGTGCCCTCTTCTGGCCTGCAGTCATACATGCTGTATACATAATAAATAAATAAATCTTTAAAAAAAAAAAAAAGAAAAGAAAAAGAAAAGCAGCAACAGACAGATCCCAGGACCTAGCTCACCAGCTTACGGTTCAGTGGAAGATCTTGACATAAAAAAGTTAGGGTGGAAAGCAAATGAGCCAGACACCCAATGTCTTACTCTGACTTTTGCATGCACATGTACCTGAAAACACACATGCTCATACACCACACACCCACACACCCACACACAACATATATGCACAAAATGTCTCCCTCTGACTTCTGCATGTACACACACTTGAAAACACATATATTCATACACCACACATACACACAATATGTATATACACTACATATAATGCACAAAACTGAAGTTTTTAAAAGATGCTTGCCCTGGATCTTCTGGCCCTTTGAACTAGTTACAAGTATAGGTATATTTCTAAGGATACATAAATCAAATTTAAGTTTCTTTTAAATTTTATTTTATGTGTGTGAATGTTTTGCCTGCATTTATATATGTATACTGCATGCATGTCTGGTACCTGTGGATATCAAGAGAGAATGTCGGATCTCCAGAAACAGGAGTTACAGATGGTTGTGAACAACCATGTGGGTGCTGGAAATCAAACCTGGATCCTCTGAAAGAGTGATAAGTGCTCTGAACCATGGAGACATCTCCCCAGCCCCTATAAGCTTTTTTTTTTGGGGGGGGGGTGTTTCAAGACAGGGTTTCTCTGTGTAGCTTTGGAGCCTGTCCTGGAACTTGCTCTGTACACCAGGCTGGCCTCGAACTCACAGGGATCCACCTGGCTCTGCCTCCTGAGTGCTGGGATTAAAGGCATGCACGACCACTGCCAGGCTTTTTTTTTTTTTTTTTGCTTATTTTTTAATTTAAAAAAAAAAAGTGTGTGCTTAAGTAGGACCGAAAAGCAGTTTTGGGGGGGGTGGTGGATCTGTGAATGTGGCTTAAAAGCTGCTGGATCTCATGGGGCTTTGGACTGTGTTCTTTAAAGCCTTTAACCCCATGGAGGATACTACGAAAAGAAAGCCTTGCAATGGAGAGCAGGAAGTGATCCTATATTAGGCAGGTGAACTGGAGACTTGGGTGGAGCTGAATTACCTAAAGCATCTTCAACTATTTGCTTGAGTTCTACAGATGACGTCATTCATTCATGAAGCATCCATGAGGGGGAAACCTGGGGAATTGTCTTGACTAATGCCTAGCCTTCAGCTAATGCTGCACTTGGAAGAGTCGAGAACAGTGGCACCTCCCTCAGGGAAAGGGGCAGTTCTCTGTCTGTTGCCTGCCTGCCTTGGGGCTGCCTTTGAGATGCTTTCTCTCCGCCTTGTCTTGTAATTCAAGCGCAGGCTTGTCTAGTGTGCTCTGGGTCTGCACTTTCTGTTTGTGGCAAGCTGATATCTGCCAGTAGGAAATTGTCACTGGAGTGAGGCATGTGGATCTTGCCAGAGATGTGTGGTTGGCAGGGCTTGCTGGCTTTCTCTCTGGTAACCATCACAGGGGGAGCAGACATCCTTCTTCCCATCTCATCACATCTGTCCCCGCCTACTCTGACTTCCTTCTGACTCCATTGCAGTGATTCCCAAACTAGACAGAGCATAAAACAAGAAAACATCCCTTAGATCAGGTTGTGACCGCATCCCTTGTGTTACTATCTGTAGATCTGGCCTGGGGCCAGAATACAGCCACTTCCTGTCATTGCTGACAGTCTAGGAGCCCCACTTTGGAAAAAGGTCCTCTAACCCAACACTAAATTTCAGCTCCAGTATTCCCAGGCCTCGCACCTCTTTTCTTCTGGTGTGTGTGTGTGTGTGTGTGTGTGTGTGTGTGTGTGT
>CABHPR010140441.1:24552-45719 GCA_902168415.1 Peromyscus melanophrys | reverse complement strand
ACACACACACACACACACACACACACACACACACACACACACACACACACCAAATCCAACTATATATCAAAAAGGTCATTCGCCAATGAACAAAGCTTCATTCTAGGAGTGTGAGGATAGTCCAACATATGCAAATAAATAAATGTAATATGTCACGTTAAGGACTCAGGACAGAAATAACATGGGATCATCTTCCCAGAACTACCTAGGGCCTTTGACCAAGTTCAATGTACCTTTATGATAAAAACCGTGGGGAAAATAGGACTAGAAGGGGCATCTCACTGCAATAAGGCAGATCCACAGCTAACTGTGTTATTCTGGAGGGAAGGAAACTCAGTGCACCCCGACTACACAAGAATAACAAGGGCAACTATATGATCTACTAATATTCAAAACAGCCCTCAAGGTCTCAAATCAATGAGAAAAAAAAAGACATTAAAAGGATATAAGTGAAAAATGAAGATGTCAAACTATCCCTATTTACAAACAATGTGATTCTGTACATAAAAAATTCTAAAAACTCTACCAGGAGCTCTTTGAACTGATGAAGACTCTCAGTAATGAAAGACATGAAGAAAAGACTCTCATTCACAATAGATTAAAAATATTTAGGAACAGATCTAAACTAGGGTGTTATAATGAAAACTTTAGAACACTGAAGAATAAAATTAAAACACTAGAAAGTGGAAAGATCTGCCATGTTCATAGATTGTCAGAATTAATAGAGTGAAAATGGATATTACCAAAAGGGCTCTACAAATTCAATGCAATCCACATCAATGCAAAATTCCAATGACATTCTTTGCAGAAATAGAAGATACACTCTTAACATTCACATGGAAGTACAGAGGACCTAGCAGGCACATAAGCAATCCAGAGCAATGGTAGAACTATTATGATACCTGATTACAAGTTAAAATACAGAGCCACAGTGACAAAAATAGAGTAGCCCTGGCACAGCAGAGACTTGTAAATCAAGGGACTACTATAGAGGATGAAGAAATAAACCTGCATAGCTACAGCCACCTGATTTTTTTTTTAGAGGGGGGTCGTTTGAGAGAGGGTTTCTCAGTGTAGCCTTAGCTGTTCTGGAACTCACTCTGTAGATCAGGCTGGCCTCAAACTCACAGAGATCCACCTGCCTCTGCCTCCTGAGTGCTGGGATTAAAGGCGTATGCCACCACTGCCACCTGATTTTTAAATGGATTAAAAAACATACATTGAGGAAATGACAGCTTCCTCAATAAATGATTCTGAAAAATCTATCTGCTTCTAAATAGATATAAACCCTTAACACAAACTAAAACCAAACTCTTAAACTCTGTAACTGTTAGGGGAAAACAAGGTAGAGGCGTGAGCAAAGACTTTTTATTTTTTTTAAAAAAAGACTTTAATGTCTTGGGAAATAACACCATGAACTGAAAAATGGGATTGTATGAGGTGAAAAGGCTTCTGCACAACAAAAGAATTTGAGTGAACAGCCTTCATAATGGAGAAAATATGTACTAACTACATATCTGACAAGTAATTAGTACCTGGACTATATAAAGTGGCCATGATGTACGCATGTTAGGGCTAGGGACAGAGAAACAGATGCTCATGCCTCTGTGGAGTTTATACCCTAGGATTCTCATCCCAGATAATTCATTTGTACTCAGAAACATGCATGGATTATAAACATAGTAAAAGAAGAGAATGAAGCATTATTCAATTCTCCAGTTGGAATGTTTTATCAGAAAACAACTCAAAAATGTAACATTACTTCAAGTTAAACAAGTTATAAAAAGTAGTTTTCATGAGAGCAAGGGAGGGTATATGGAAAGGTATGAAAGGATTGGAAAGATAAGAGAGAAATATGTCATTTTAATTTCAAAAAAGTATGCTGTGCATATCGCTCTGTATGCTGTGAATGTGTTGCTCTGATTGGTTAATAAATAAAATGCTGATTGGACAGTAGCCAGGCAGGAAGTATAGGTGGTATAAGCAGAGAAGGAGAATTGTGGGAAGGCTGTAAGGCTGAGTCAGGAGACGCCAGCCTGCCATCCAGGGAGCAGCATGTAATGTTCACCCAGGTAAAGCCATGGAACACATGGTGACATATAGATTAACAGAAATGGGCTGTGTTTAAGTATAAGAACTAGTCAATAATTAGCCTGAGCTAATGGCTGAGCAGTTTTAATTAATATAAGCTTCTGAGTGATTATTTTATAAGTGGCTGCGAGGTCTGTGAAGCTGGGCAGGACCAGAGAAAACTTCAGCTACAAATGGCACCCAACGGTTTGAGTTTCCACCTGAAACCTGAGAATATTTAATAAGCAATTCTAAATGGAGCCAAAACCAGGTTCCTCCTTCATGTCTCATGCAGGCGGCTAGATGCCACAACATGCGGGCTTGAGCTACTCTGTAGTGGGCTTGACCTAGGTAGCCATGTTACACAGAGTCTCTAAGCTCCGCACTATGCTGCGTGGTGGATACAGCTTTTGCTACATGTAGCATGAATCTTAAAGAGTCTTATTAATAAAATCAAACCCAGGGCCAGTTATTGGGGTGAAATGCTGGATGGTCAGAGAGACAGAACAAGCCACAGCTAACCTTACCTGGCCAACTTCTCAGCTGGTCTTGTTTCCTCAGACTGGAAGCCTCTGTGTCCTCATATCCGAATGGCTCTCAGCTGAACTGCTGCTTGAAAGCCTGAAGCTTAACCAGGCCAAATGCTTCTAGTTCCTGGTCCGCACACCTTATATACCTTTCTGCTTTCTACCACCACTCCCTGGGATTAAAGGCGTGAGTCACCATGCTTGTCTGTATCCTTGAACACATGGATTTCTGCCTCTGGAATGCTAGGATTAAAGGTGTGAGTGCCACCATTTTCTAGCCTTTGTATCAAGTGGCTGTCTGTTCTCTGACCCCAGATAAATTTATTAGGGTGCACAATATTTTGGGGAGTACAATACCACCACAGCTACATGCTGCTTTAATGGAGGCATAGAAGCACTGCTTCGAGAGCTGATGGTACACATGGCCCAGAGATGGAGGTGAATTACCTCCACCATGTTAGGAAGCTGAAATGGGTGGAGTCAGAAGTCAAGGCTTTTGCTTTAGTACTAGTCACTGCAGTTTAAAGCAATAGTTACACAATAAGGCAGATTCAAATAGAACAAAACTTTAAATGGTTTACAATGTGTGTAAAAGTGTACATAGGCTTAAAAGAGAGAGAATATATGCAGTTATATATAGACATAGAAAGTTTTAAAAAATAAAGTCTTTAAGAGAAAGTAAAAGTAATATAAAAAATAAGCCACATAAAGATGGATATTCAACAGAGAATCTGGATTGTGTTGTCTTTGATATTTTTAACTGGAAAGACATTTGATTGTAAAGGCTGCTAAATTAAACCAATATGTATATTTTAAAGGTATCTTGATTTCAAAATTTGGATCTAAGGATATGTTACTTTGGAAAGGAGGCTTTGCTTTTGTTTCCACAGGAAGCAAGAGGCTATGGATTTTTTCCAGATTAAGATACATCAATCAGGTTTGACCAGCCAAGGACCCCCTGAAAGGCCTCCAATGACACCATGGCCCAGATCATCCAACATCCAAAATCAACTTCAAGGCAACCGGCTCAGAGAATACAGCATCACAGACTACTCCAGTCAGGACTTGACCGTAATCCTAAAATTTTCTTTGTGTCCCCATAAAATTACCAGTGCCCTCTATCAGCAGGAAGTAGCCTAGAAAAATATGCCCACATCGCAAAAAATGGATTATGGATGTTTGTCTTTGTTTAGATTGTTGGTTGAAAATTGTTATTGGTCATAGTCAATATCTTTCTAAAAGAAGAAAGAGGGATATGGTATAGAAATATAGAATATAGATATGGTAGGATAAAAGGGCAGATTAATGAACCTACTTTTAAAGAGCAACAACTTGTTTAAAAATGTTTTACATTGCTATGGATTTTAGTTTATTGATACAAATTTAGAGTTGATTTTGTTATAATATATATATATATATATACACTCTTGTTTAGGCATTATGTTTATGTAACTCATTTAAATTGTAATGGATAATTATGAAATACAGATTAATAATTAGTCTTCTATGATAGTCAAACTTATAGTCATGTTAAGTTTTCTAGGTATACATAGATATTATTCAATTAGGTAAGTAATCTTCAAACACTTCAAAGACCTACAGAATATGACATTTAAATTGTTTTAAAAACTTAGACTTTCTGGACAGTGAGACACATCTGCTCCTGGCAGCACTGATTTACTTCAAAGAGAAAGATGGGTGTCAAAGACATTCCATATGGAGTTTATCTTCTTCTTGGCAAAAATAGCCATTTGGGCAAGAAACTGTTCTTGCCTGGACTGCTTGACAAAATATTGTATCAACTGGACATGCAGGACCCATAGAAAGGTGACCACTGAACTTTGCAAGATGGTGCTAGATGGTCCTTCAGGATCCTGCTTCTCAGAAGAAACTGACAGACATTCTACAGGACACAGAGAGAAGCAACTAAGAGACTCTAGGCCTACAGGCTGAAGATGGATGCCCCAACATTACAGAGGAACTTTGGAAGACTGTCCAGGCAGGAAGCTGTCTCTGTCATTCTGGAGTTTTGGAAGTTGCTTACAATGCATTTCCTGTTTACTTAGGTAATATTATATCCTTCTGAGTTCTTTGATGTAGATGAAGACTAGACAGTTATAATTTTCCTTGGTTATGATAAGAGATAAGGTAGATATGAAACCTTACACTCACAAATATAGGATAACTAGGATATCTTCTTTAATTTTGCCAAATACAAATAGACTAGATATTATAACTATAATTCTTGCTTGATAGTTGTTTTGTTATATGTAATTTTACTATGTTAAAGTTAAAACCTTCCTTTTTGAAAAAAAAAAAAAGAAAAGGGGAAGTGCTGTGGATATCGCTCCATATGCTGTGAATGTGTTGCTCTGATTGGTTAATAAATAAAATGCTGATTGGCCAGTAGCCAGGCAGGAAGTATAGATGGGATAAGCAGAGAAGGAGAATTGTGGGAAGGCTGGAAGGCTGAGTCAGGAGATACTAGCGCGCTGTCCAGGGAGCAGCATGTACTGGCACACAGGTAAAGCCATGGAACACGTGGTGACATATAGATTAACAGAAATGGGCTGTGTTTAAGAGCTAGTCAATAATTAGCCTGAGCTAATGGCCAAGCAGTTTTAATTAATATAAGCCTCTGTGTGTTTACTTGAGTCTGAGCAGCTGCTGACCGGGTGGGACACAGGAAAAATTCAGCTACAAAAGTAGTTTTCATTAGTACATCTGTGAAAAGAACAGATGGCTCTTCATAGATGTACTTAAGTAATATATATACACAACTTCATCTTTGAAATCAAAAATACAAATGACACAGAAAGAGTACAGAAGGGGAGTTTACACAGCTTCTCTGAGATCGTTGTACATTTATCTAAGTCCCCATTTGAACTGCAGGAGAAATTGATTCAATTTGCTTCTATGGCACTTGATGCAGATAGAGGAAAAGCCCTGTATCAAATGGACTTAGCGGTCTAATCACAGTCTTGTTTGTCCCCAGACACTAGGCTACCAATCTGTCTCTCACTGGCCTTGACTATAAGAATATTAATGTACTATACCTACACCTTTTACAAGAGTGACAGTAATAATTTAGTATAAATACACAGAAAAAATCATGTTGTGTTTCTGAAAAAGTGATTTATATAACATTTCTACTCATCCAAATGGAGTATCGCTGCACAAAATCACTTGCCATTTACACAGAGTTTTCTATTTTGAAAAATCTAAAATGGATTTTGGCTTTTTAATTCTTGTATAAGTCTTTGAAAAGAATAATTTATATCAAGAAGTATGTTGAATATACCTAATAAAATGGTGTGTATGAAAGAGAGAGAGACAAAGAGAGAGAGAGAGACAGAGACAGAGACAGAGACAGAGAAAGAGAGAGAGATTATCACTGAGCAGTGTCTGAATCAGTTGGAAGGCTGATTTCAATTCTGTCATCAAAGCAATGGTTCCCCTTCAAACAGTATGTTAAAGATTGTTTTAAAAGGAAAAGAGTAAAATGCTAATATTCAAATGACTAACTGTGCAGCTTGTGTGCATATACAATTTAGAGCCAGAAGAGAAATTTGGACTATACAAAGAATTTGATTGATGAAACACAGATGTAGGTACAAAATGTCAGCTGATTATCCTTTATGGGAAATTGATAGACTTAACCAGCAAATAGGTTTTTTTTTTAAGTTATGCATTTCTGAAAACATAATACTCTAAACACAATGAGGACCAAATTCCAAAGGCAGCTAAAGTACACGCATTAACTCAGTTAACACTTTTGAGCACCAACCTGATGTCAGCCCCTGAGGTGGGACAATATTAGGAAGACAGTTGAGCAAATGTCCTAATTCAATGATAGGTTGAAACAGAAGTACAATCAGAACTAACAGTCATTATTGCCTATTTCAAAAAAGAAACCACATACTTATAAAAATATCACAGGATTTTGTCAAGTGTACTGGAAGGGATGGCATACTTCCATTTGTGTGTTAGTTAAAAAAAAAAAAAGTCAGGCAGTGGTGGTGCATGCCTTTAATCTCAGCACTTGGGAGGCAGAGCCAGGCGGATCTCTGTGAGTTCAAGGCCAGCCTGGACTACCAAGTGAGTTCCAGGAAAGGCGCAAAGCTACACAGAGAAACCCTGCCTTGGAAAAAAAAAAAAAGATGCACAATGTGACCTTGGTGAAGTCACTTAACCTCTGCTACCTTGGTTTCCTCAGGCACACCATAAATTCTTAACCTTTAAGAGACTGAAATGGATTGTCACTACTGCAATATGATTCAAAGTATGATCTGAAATTCCTTCAGAACAGTAACAATCCCTATTACACAATATTTCTTATCCCAGTAGCCCAATTATTTAAATACTGTATTTATATTATCAACAAATTAATATAATTTTAAGTTTTTCAAGAGAACATACAGTAGCACACTGTGAAATACTTTACTGTTATACAAAAAGACTAAAACCTCAGACTAAAATCATGTTTGGGGAGGTTGTAGTACTTACGGGACTATGGCTTAGCTTAGCAGTGTGGGTCACTGTGGGCTGGGCCTTGAAGGTGCTTTTCAGCTTTTGGTTCTAGCCCAAGCTTCCTGTTTCTTTGACTGCCAAGATGTAGGCAGCTCAAGGGCCAGCTCCCAGCAATACAGGCAGAGCTATGGACACGCTCCATCATTACAGGCAGGTAAGCCCCGAAACAGCCAGTCAGTCCCTCCTTTCCTCTCTAATCTGTCCTGTCAGGTGTTTGTCAGAGTGTAAAGAAAAATAACGAAGGACACAGGTGCCTATTTAATCACTACATCATAATGTCACCTCATTAATGATTTCTAAGGTACAGATTAAATAACTCACTCAGTTACCTATTTTTCCACTTTTATCATAAAGGCCTATTTTAACTCCAAAATATATACCCTCCTTCTATTTTACTACAGGTAAAATAGTTCATCTTCTTTCTCTTTAATTTTACAAAAAAAAGTAGTTTTAAAACAATGCCAACCAATGATTAAATGCAGGTATAATGCTTTTAATTTTTAAAATCACCATTTTTACATATTCTATGTATCCCTCTGAATTCATTTTCTTCTTAGTGAAAGAATACCTTTGAATTGCTTTTTGTCTTGCAGCATCCAAAATATATTTCTGCTTTCATTGAACACTAAACTCTAGATGACAGCTGTGCATTTTAAACCTTCTACTTTTTTTTTTTGACACTTCTTATTGCTCACAAGAACTTTGCCTGGGATCTGTAGTATGTCTTAAATAATTTCTATTTCAGTAGGTTTAAATAATTTCTTTTTGATAATCTTCACATATTCTTTTCTTCAAAATATACTCAGGTGTTACATGTCAATTATGACTGGCTCAATTTTTTTTCTCCATTCTCTCCACTGGAACTCCAAATAAATGTCTCAAGAACCCCAGTCTTCCACTCATAATCACTGTTTCATAATATTTGATTTACTGTTATGTTTTGGATATCCTCATTGATATTATCTTCCATACTATTCTTCAATTTCCTACTTACAGTCTACATTTTATTCATTTGAGTTTCAAAAACATGATTTTTACTTATAGATTTTAGTTTTCAGAGTATCTATGATTTTGTTTCTTCCTCATTTTTGTAGGTATTAATTTTGTTTTTCTATTTTTAGTGATTGTCGGGACACAATCCATGAACAAATCTGTGTGAGATTTCTGAGGAAACTCCGTAAACAAGACAAGAGTCTTGTCACCTCTGTTCCTCCATAACGTGGGTTGTCCTTGGAATGTGTTTTCATGCCCCTCCCCTTGGAGTGGATCGGAGTGAGTCCACTTTACATTATTCATTACAGTTGGCTATTGTTATTTGTTTATCTGCCTCTATGGAAGAACATGTTTTGTTTTGTTTTTGCCACATGTGGCTTGTACTTATGATTGCACACTTTACTCAAGTGAGTCTTCTTAACTCTCAGAGTTGAGTATAAATTGCCTGATGCTGTGACTAAAGTTGGCTATTGCATGAGATTAAGTCCACCTCATTTAAGGCCCTGCTCTCCCAGTTTCACACCACCAACTAGAGTGGTAAACAAGGGATAATGAACCTATTTCCAATTAGAAAGGAAGCATGTTAAGATAAAACGTATAACTTGCATAGTATTTCCTTGATATCACATAACATTGTGAAGAATTTCAAAGGAAAAAAACCCACAAAATTTGTACTTTGTTCATACTTTTCATACTACTTGTATATTTCCCATTAGGCTGTATTTTTCATTAACATAATTTCAATGTACATGATACATTTCATAAAGATGTTTCATACATGTATTATAATGTACTTTAACTATGTACTGTCTACAACACTCTACATTTCTTCTGTATCTCTAATACTGTCCTCCTCTTAGACCCATCCATCCCCTAGATAGTTTTACTTCTACTTCCGTGCCATGTATACACACAGTTTTACACATCTACATGAAGTTTAGGATCCACGAGTGATAGAAAAACATGGTATTTCTATTTCTGAGTCTGACTTAATTTTCTGACTATAATAATTTCTAGGTGCATCAATTTTCTTCCAAGTATCATTATTTCATTCTTCTTTCTGCGGGAATAAAATTCCATTGTGCATATATACCACACTTGATATAGCTATTCTTCTGTTGATGGACACCTAGGCTGACTCCATAACTTAGCTATTGTAAACAGTACTGTGATAAATACCAATGTACAATTATTTATTTTACTTTGTCAATTTATGAATGATCTAATTCATCTTTGTCTTCCAGTCCTGAAGTTCTACCTTCCATTTGATTCTGTCTACTCAAGAGGCTTCCCATTGTATTCTGCTTTTGACTTAATGAGCTTTTCATTTTTAAAATTTTAATCTCAATTGTTTTTCAGTGTTCCTATTTTGCTTTTTTGTTTTATGCTTCTCTTTTTACATTCAGTAAAATTTAGTTTGAACTCAAAGGTAATTTTGATCACTGAAACATTTCAACAATATAGAGAAGGTATCTGTGTAGTGTTTACACTATTCTAAAGCAACGTGAGATGTCATCAAATGAACCAGTCAATCTCTTGCAAGTAGTTTCATTAAATAAAACACCATTAATATGAACATTGGTGAAATACTGGCTGTTTCAGAAGAAGTACTTTCTCTTAAAATAAAACAGATCTTCCAACTGCAATTATTATAATACAACTAAAAAACCAGCATGACGAACTGCTTTGTTCATCTCTAAGCATGGCCTAAATAGTCAATTCCAAGTTATGAATAGCTGTCATGCCAGACATAAAGAGTTAGAAAAGTTAAATTTCATTCCCCACTTTATAAAAAAGTGTTTTCATCTCTCTCTTGAAATCTTGTATCTTAAAGATTTCCTTTATTCATTCAGTTGGTTAAAAAAATTCTCTTTGAAGTCATTTAGGAGTTTGTTTATCTATTCTTTGATTTTTGTTGAACATTTTTACAATCATTCTTTCGTATTCTTTGTCTGGGATTTCATCTAATTCTCTTCCATTGCAATCCATGACTATGAAATTGCTATTTTTCCAGAGGGATCATACTGATGTGATTTTTTTTTTGTTGTTGTTCTTGTATTTCTGCATCAAGACTTACACATCCGAGTTCATTTTGTTAGCTGGATTAAAAAAAATCAGCTGTATTTCATTTGAAATATTTGTAATGTTCAAGTGGAGAACCAAGTTGTAGTAGGGTAGAGGTGTTGTCCCTCCAGTTGCTGGGGCGGGGGCAGTTCAGAACAAAACACACAGTCTATGTTCTTTCGAAATACAGGGAACAATCCCTTACACGAGTACCAGCTCACTTAGCAAATGTCATAATAATTCATATAAAAAGTTGTCCATTTAACTTTGAAAGGTTCTGGGGGTAAAAGAACCAAATATGGTGTATAGTAAGACATTAGTTACAAAAGGAGAAAAGGTAAGGGAAATCGGCAAAATAAGGATCAATATTAGATCAACTGAGAAAACTGTCAAGGAGGAAAAAGGAGATGAAAGGAGAATTTGTGATTTGTTAGGATTCACAGAGTTCAAAGATTACTAACTATGGAGAGTTACAGTTAAGAAATAAAAAGAGGGGAATGAAGAAAAGAGAGGGAATGATGTAGGAATGCCAGGGAAACTATATGGGATCTACTTAACAAGAATAGTAGGCAGTACAAAATAGCATGGATGTAGAAACAAACACAACAATCCAAAAACTGAATTGATCAATCTAAGAACTAAAGCAGGGCCATTAGGAAGATTTTTTTTCTGCATAAAAGACAGGTGAAATAAAGGTAAAATAGGTAAAAATATGGCTCACGCAGTATCTTTACCTTATTGAGGTGGATTTTGAATGTCTTCTTTCTCTGTGATATTTCAAGTAGTACACTGTGCTGATGGGGAAGATGGTTTGCAATTTCAGTTCGGTGGTGTGAAGCCACATTTATAGTATGCAATATCTCAATGAAGTTCAAACAAATTGCTGTTTAGATTGAGTTTCTGCTCAGTCCCCAGTAGGTGTCAGTCCTTCCTTGACTTTTGCCAGCTTTTACCATAAAGTGTTGCTTTGGGGGAAATTTCCATCACTTATTTCCACATGTGCTGGATGGACTTCCTCCACCTGAGTTTCTCAGTCTGAGGCACTGGTATGGCCATGGCCATACTACTGCTTCCTTTTCTGTCTGAGAGTGCTTGTGTCCCTAGAGGTCTTGCTGATGTCTCGGTGTGTGCTTCTACTGTCCCATGCAGTTTTAGACCATGTGTTGAAAATGTGTGCCTTCTGTCCCCCTGTGCTGGGTACCTCAGTGTGCTTCTCCGTTCCTGCACTGTCACCCAGGCAGTGAGTGACAGGACCTCTCCGTGACAGACTTGCCAGTCATACCCAGCATCTGTCTCCACCCTGTGTTGGGTTATGTCTCTGCAGTGCTGTCTTTACCTGCCAGTCACCTCTCTTGTTTAAACAGATGCTCTCATTAATCTGAACATACTAAATATACTTTTCCTTTTTTTACTTGCAAGTAAAAATTTACCCATGAAGTAGTTGATTTCAGATTATTTACTTGGGTCATTAGAAAGTTCTGTCATTTGGGATACATTTTATCATGTATTCAGGAGATTCAACTCAAATCATTAGAATAAAAGAAACACTTATTGAGGCATGTGGTAGTCAGAGAACAACTTGTGTTAGTTCTCTCTATCATATGGGTCTGAACTCAGGTTGTCAACTTTGATGGGAAGCACCTTCAGTAACTGAGCCATCTCACTGGCCTTTTTTTTTCTTTAAAAATTTTTAATTAAAATAAATTACATCATTCCTGCCTCCCTTTTGCTTCTCCCATTACAACCCCCAAATCAACGGAATCTTCTTTAAAAACTGTTGCTGCACAAACAAACAAACTCTAAATACAACATGCGGAATCTATTCAGTGTTGCCTGCATGTATGTTTCTAGGACTGATCATCTGGTACTTAATCAGGGGCTCATCCCTGGGGAAGACTAATTCTCTCCCTCTCAGCAGGTTTTAATTGCTTGTAGTCTTCATCTTGGAATGGGGCTGGTGAGACTTCCCCCTTCTAAGTTGGGTCGTGAGCTGTATTGAAGTTGCTCCGGTCTTAGGCAGCCACACTGAGCTGTCAAGGCTGCAGCTCTCCTGTCACAGTTAAAGGCGCACTCTTACAGCGGACTTCTGGTCCTCTAGTGGGGACATTCTTGCAGCTCCCACTTCTGTGATGTTCCCTGGCCTTGGATGCATGAGATATGTTGGAGACATAACAGTTGGGCTGCGTACCTCATAGTCAGCTAAGTACATTTTCATGTCTGAGACAAGGTTTGACTTGCCCAGCCTGGTCCTAAATTCATCATCTTCCTACCTCAGCTTTCTGAGTGCTGGGATTACAAATGTAAACCAGCACACTTGGTCAAAACATATTTATTTAAACAGCATTTTCAGCTAGTTCTATAAATTCCATCTTTTAAAATTCTCTCTCTCTCTCTCTCTCTCTCTCTCTCTCTCTCTCTCTCTGTCTCTGTCTCTGTCTCTGTCTCTGTCTGTGTGTATGTGTTCATATGCATATGGAGGACAGAAGACAACCTCAAATATTTTTCCTCAGGTGCTATCGACTTTAAAAAAACAAAGAAAAAATAAGGATTTCTTACTTGTCTAGAACTCATCCTGAGTAGGCCAGGCTGGCTGGCCAGCAAGTCCCTAGGACCCTCTTGTTCCGGCCTCCTTGGCACTATGATTACAAGCATGTGCCACTATGCTTGGTTTTGTTTTCACTGTGGGTTCTGGGAATTAGCCTTAGGTCCTTTTGCTTTCAGAGTACAACTGAGCTACCTTCCCGGATCTCATATGATACAAGTCATTGTTCCATTAGAAATTGTATCCTGGTGGTCTTTCCTAATAGGCACATTCTACATAAGTTTTTGTTTCAATCTGTTGCTTACTCCACATTCATCTTTCTTATTTAGCAGGCTTCACAGGTATTTTCCCTGGCCACCTAGGGCTCCAGGTCACATGAACGGCAACATGCTTCTCTAGTGGTGCTACTGGATGTTGTATTATTAGTTATTGAGTCAGGAGATGGCTTGGTTCAGGTTCTTGGTTGTAGAGCACTAGGCTCTCTTTTTGTAAAGCCTGAAGCTTCCTATAAGCTGCTGTACTAAGAAGTATTCATTCACATTTTTATTCAGCTTCCTTTCACATGTGGAAGAGACCTAAGATTTGGCCTTAGCTTGTGAACATGACTCAGTACAAGGCATTTGGCTACCTTTTATTCAACAAGCCCAATCATTCATTCCAGCTTGCAGATCCAAAAATGTATCCAAATTATGGTTTCTGCTATTTTTTTTTTTTACAACTTTAAGCTTCTACTGATTCCCTTTCAGATGCACAGAAATGGCAATTCTATTTTTAAACCTATGTTCTATATTTAATTTTATTTCTTATTTTTATGTATTTGCAGTAGAAGAAATGCATCGGTGAATGTACTGTATATTCTGGTTAGTTTTTTTTTTTTTTTAATCACCTTGACAAAAGCTAGAGTTCTCTTAGAAGGAATCACCACTGAGAAAATTCCTCCATTAGAATGGCCTATAGGCAAGCCTATAGGGCATATATTCATTGATGATTGATATAGGATGGCCCAGCCCACTTGGGGTAATGCTACCCCTAGGTAGGTATGCCTAATTTAAATAAGAAGGCAGGCTGGGCAAGCTGGTGGGGGGAAGCCAGTAAGCAGCACTCCTCTGTGGACTCTGCTTCAGTTCCTGCCTCAAGGTTCCTGCCTTGAGTTCCTTCTTACTTTCCTTCACTATGGGCAGTGATCAGGAAGTGTAAGCCAAATAAACTTACACCCTCAAGTTGCTTTTTGGCCATGGTGTTTACCACAGCAACAGAGTAGCTAACTGGGGCAAATATGCATTGAAAAACGAGTAGTGGGCCAGTTTGCTGCATTGGGTATATATAGTTTATGAGTCCTGTCTTTGTCTGACTCCCGATTATCAGGTTTCTGATGATGTTTGTAGCACTCTGTTTGCCATGCCCCAATGCCATGCTCAGATATTATGAATCACTAAGGTACCACGCTCTTTTCCTCTCTCTGGCCTTTGCAAGGCTGTTCTGAAACATTCTTTAAAATCTTCCTATTCCTACATGCATCTGAGAAACTTGGCCTTATTGTAAATAAATGTCTTCTCTGATGTTCATGACAAGATAATAGCTCTCACTGCACTTTGTATTTAATTTTTACTGCTCAAAAGTATTTACTAAACACAGACAAAAATCTCAATTTTTTTAGAAGTTTTATTCTACTAGATGTAGAAAGCTGTTAACAAAGTAATTTTAAAGAGAGTGGGAGAAACCCTCCTAAGAAGATGACATTTGAGCCAAGACCTGAAGATCAAGAAGTAAGTAAGCTACTGAAGGCAGAGCTTTCCAGCAGAGGGAAGGGTCAATTTAAAGAACCCAATGCCAAAGAGTTCCAAGGACTGCAGCACAATGAGTGAGGGGAACAAGGTCCTTGCAGCACTTCAGCTTTTCCCTAAATAAGAGCCACTGAAGGGTGCTGAGCGGGAGAAGGAATGCGCCTGGCTCTGAACTATTCCTGATGTCACATAGAGTAGCTAGGACAGAAGCAAGGTCATTATTCTTAGACAGCGTATGATACCATAGTCTTTCCTTGCCTCAAGTTATTAGATGAAAGTGCCTTGTGGGCAGGATCTGACATACAGGTATTCACAGTTGCTGAAAAAAATGACCTTTTCCTAAAGATCTATCTTGACTGCGGCTTTTAGGTTGAGAAACATGCTGTAATATATTTCATAATAAAAGTTAATATGCTTTTTGTGGAGATTAAAAAACCTTCTAAAGTAAAAAGCTCAGCATGTATCACTGTAAGATTTTACTGACTAAAATATATATGCTACAACCCATCTTTCTGTTTCAATGACCAGGTGATTGCCTGATTTCCACGAACTACAAGTAATTTTTGGCTCGTAGGCATTTTACTTACTTTTCAGACATTGCATCTTTTTGAAAGAGCAATGGTCAGAGGAAGAGAAAACAATTAATGCATCTTTGCTAGCTTTGTTGCCAGAAGAAACTAGGTCATAGTGAGTGTGGTAAATTTATTCAGCCCCTGTAGTCATACTTCAGAGTATCTTGTTCTTTCCGTGGTTTTCCAAACAATTGAATTTTATGAGTGTTTAGAACCTACACTTGCTTTCTGAGTTTGTACCACAGGAACTTGAGACCATGTTTTCCTAGGCTGTGTCTCTGGAAATCATCAAGAGCACATGTTAATTATGGACAGATTGAGCAACTCATTCCTAAAATGCCTAAATGACAGAAATTCTTCAGAATTCGGACTGTTCAGATTTTAGAATAATTGTGTATACATTACCAATTATCTTAAGGGATAGAAAACAAGTCTAAACATGAAATTAATTTCTATTTTATATTACTTTATATACACAATCTGAAAACAATTCTATTAACAGTTTTGATCAGAATTGTGTTCACTTTCACTGCTGTCACTACACACATGACATAAACAACTCAAAAGGAGGAAACGCTTGTTTGGGATCACATTTTCAGTTGTTGGGTATATCACTTTGGGCCTGTGCTGAGACAGAACACCATGGTGGGGAGCACATGGTTGAGCAAAGCCACTCACCTGATGACAGCTAGAAGCAAAGACAGAGAAAGGGAGAGGCTGAGGGAGAGTTCTGCCATTCTCACCTGTCCCTAACAGTCCAAGATTAGAAAGCTGAAGAGTCTTCAAAGACTTCAGAGAAAACACTGGCTCAAGGGTTTTGAATCTGCCAGGTCACATGCCTAGGAAAACACTGAGGCGAGAAGCTAAGGATCATCTTCCAGCATTTGCTCTCTCACCACACAGAAGGCTTGTACCATCAGCAGGGGAGACAGATGATTAATGCTTAAGTGTTCCAAGATTATTTTCCCCCTCATTCATTTTCTTCTTTCTCTCAGCATATGATTTTTCCCTTTTGAGTCTTCAGGTTTATGCTGACTTTTAATTTATCAATATCTGCATCATTCATTCATTTTTTTCAATAAGTACTCTAGGTCTTTAGCACTCATAAACTCATACGCTTCCTGAAGGAAATGCATCTTGAACACAGTAGTGAAAATAGCAGCGAGAGATAAGCAGAGGAAGTGTGGGCCTATAAAAGAAACACCTCCACCAAGAAACGCAGAAATGATGGAAGATGCAGGCATAATATGCGATGATGACCTTAGGGGAAAAGATTAGGAAAGGTCAAGAAAAGGAGGCCTGTGAATGCTAGCAGTATACATCAGGAGATAATGTCCTAAATTAAGTAATTCAACATTTGATTATATTATATGCAGAATACTGGTTTTATTTTAACCAATGATACAAGTTTAAATAAAATAGTTTTTACCTTTTAGGAACTTAAACTTTAGTAGAAAACAAACATAATAGTTGGCAACCACTAATATGCAGTAAACTGATTCATTACACAGCTAAGATAAAAGCTGGGCAAAGGTGTCGAGTCACATGGAAAAATACCAGTAAAATTGGTCGTTTGTATACATATATGAATTGCAGATATATATAAAACAATATTAAATTTATTCACACATTTCCCTTATTCCCATTCAATACCTGATGGGTTAAATGACTAAAACCTACAAACAGCTTTTAGCAAGCATTAATACTCACCATGACTCCTGTGTTCATATAGTGGGAATCCTCCTATCTGCAGTTCCTCTCTTTCTATCTACCTGCCAGCAGTTTTTTCTGATGAACTTGGAGATGATAGGACGTTAGCACAAACCACTGTACATGTGAACCCCACGCTGCACTCTGTAGACAGCAACATTACACTTCTGCTGTGGCAGTGGCTTTGTCCAATCTTTTAGGAAACAGCACTATAAAATATGTTTTTGAAAGACTAATTCAGAGCAATCTACATAAAAATTGTGTGCAATTCATCTTATCATGCTGTAATTGGTCACTATAGTGAGCAGGCTTGACAGTTTGTAGATTAAAATGTAAACACTCAGTTTGACTCAGCTATGTTGAGGCCAACTGTTCTTGACAGTCTCTGCAACATGATAAACACTGTCTGTCTACAGTTCCCCTGTAGTTGAAAGTTACGACAAACATTTTGCTGAAATGTAAACAGCCGCCATCATGATGAGTGAAGCAGCACACTGCAAATTTATCTCAAATCAAGACAGCAAAGATCTTGTTTGACACTAGAGAAACCATTAGTGCTCACCAAGGGAGCAGCTCTGGGAGCTCCGAAGTGTTGTCATCAGTCTTCAAAAAATACGCATTAATGTCGCCTTAACTTGGTTCAAGAGAGTAAGTAATTTGAGAAATAAAAAGATTAGAAACCAGTGTAAGAACAGAAAATATTTCCCTTCAGAGGACAATTTTAAACTGAAGACTTTAAATATTTATTCACTTTAATTTCTGCATTTTCAATGATTTTTTAAGTAAAAGAGCATAGACTAGACTTGGTGTCAGATTTTCTGTAAAATTTAGCATATCCTGTCTTCTACTTCAGTTTTATGGGATATGATGGTTATTAATCTTTTCACGACTTTCATAGAAAGTCTGTAATTCCAATGGAGTGAACAATTTTTGAAGAGCTTGGTTATCTTAGAATCCTAATGTTGCTCTGCAATTCTAAGTCTGCTATTTTCTAATTCAAATTACAAGGTTAAAGGAAATTATACTTATAAATTATAACTCTGTTAAATTATGAGGTTAAAATATTGCTGACTGCATTTTAATATTAGTTTAAAACAATTATTATCTCTCCATCTTTATACTTAGAGGTTAATAAGGACTCCCCCCCCCCCCCCAATACAGGGTTTCCCTGTGTAGCTGTCTTGGAACTTAAGCTGTAGACCAAGCTGGCCTCAAACTCACTGAGATCCGCCTGCCTCTGCTAAACTATCAGGGACCCCACAGCCACCATCTAGCCACATGGCTAGATTCCAGAGTGGGCAACAGCAACCAAAGAACAGAACACCCATCCAACCAACAAAGAAGAGAATAGATATCTACACCAAGAAACACTTCAAACACCAGAACTCCAGAAGCCTAGATCCCAGCACAAAAGTACAAACATGAATAGTCAACACACTACGCCTCCTCCAGAAGTCATTGATTCTATTGCAATAGGCCCTGAGAAAAGCAATTTAACTGAAGCACAAGACAAAGACTTCAAAACAGAATTTATGCATATGTTCAAGGACCTTTAAGAGGATAGGGAAAAAAATCCCTTAATGAAGTCTCAGAAAAACAAATAGTTGAATGAAATAACAAAAACAATTCAAGATATAAAACTAGAAATTAACAAAGAAATAGATTCACTAAAGAAAACCCAAACTCAAATAAAACTGGAAATTAAAAACTTGTGATATCAAACCAAAACTCAGAGGAAAGCTTCACCAACATATTAGAAGACATGGAAAAGGTAAGTTCAAGTCTTACAGACAAGTTAGAACATTAAATCTACAAAAATCCAGGTACAAAACATCCAGGAAAGCTGGGATACTAAGAAAAGACCAAACCTACAAATACTAGGTACAGAGAAAGGAGAATAAATCAAGTCAAAGGCACAGAAAACATTTTTAACAAAATCATATAAGAATATGTCCCCAATCTAAAGAAAGAAATGCCTATCAAGCCAGGCAGAGGTGGTGACCAAGCACTTGGGAGGCAAAGGCAGGCAGATCTCTGAGTTTGAGGCCAGCCTGGTCTACAGAGTGAGTTCCAGGACAGCCAGGACTATACAGAGAAACCTTCTCTTGAAAAACAAACAAACAAAAAAAAAAAAAAAAGAAGAAGAAGAAGAAGAAAGAAATGCCTATCAAGGTATAAGAAGTATACAGAGCACTAAATATACCAGAAATTTTCCACAACACATAATAATCAAAATACTAAATGTACAGAACAAGTAAAAGATATTACAATCTGCAAAGGAAAAAGATCAAGTCATATATAAAGGCAGTCCCATTAGAATAATACCTGGCCGGGCGGTGGTGGTGGTGCATGCCTTTAATCCCAGCACTCAGGAGGCAGAGGCGGATCTCTGTTAGTTCGGGGCCAGCCTGGACTACAGAGTGAGTTCCAGGAAAGGTGCAAAGCTACACAGAGAAACCCTGTCTCAAAAAACAAAACAAAAAAAAAATAGAATAATACCTGACTTTCAATGGAACAACTGAAAGCCACTGAAAACCAGAAGGGTCTCAATGGATGTTCTACAAATTCTATGAAACAGCAGATGCCAGGTCATACTATTATACCCAGCAAAACTATCAATCACCATTGATGGAGAATGAAAAACATGCCACAAACAAACAAAAAACAAATTTAAGCAATTTCTATCCACCAATCCAGCTAGAAGGAAAATTTTAGCTTGAAGCAGCTAACTATACCCAAGAGGACACAAGGAATTAAAAAAAAAATCCAACAACAGTAAATAAAAAAGTGTGTTTGGGGGGCATAAAACAACTTACCACCACAACAAAATATCAGTAATCAATAAAAATTGCTCATTACTACCTCAGTATTAATATTAATTCTCAATAAAGAGATAGAAATTAACAGAATAGATCAGAAATGAAGATGCATTTTTCTGCTGCATCCAAGGAACACACCTCACCATCAAGCATAGACATCACCTCAGGGTAAAAAGATGGAAAAGGTATTCCAAGCAATGAACCCAAGAATCAAGTAGGTTTAGCTATTTTAATATCTGACAAATCGATTTCAAATCAAAACTAATCAGAAGAGATAGGGAGGGATACAACATACTCATTAAATGAAAAATCTACCAAAAGGATATTGCAATTCTAAATATTTATGCATCCAACACAAGGGCATCCAAGTTCCTAAAAGAAATACTACTATGGCTAAAATTTAAGTTAACACCTTTCATATTATTTGACCACCATGGATTCAGGCTGGATATCAACAACAATAGAAATAGCAGAAAGAATAAAACTCGATGGAACTGAACAACTTACTATTGAATGAAAATTGGGTTAAGGGAGAAACCTTTTAGAATTGAATGAAATTAAAGTGCAACATACCCAAACCTATGGGACACAAAGAAGGCAGTTCTAGAGGGAAGTTCAGAGCACTAAGTCCCTACATAGATTTCATATTAATAATGACACAGGTGAATGTTCTAGAAAAACAAGAAGAAATAATACTCAAAAAGAGTAGACAGGAAGCAATAAATGCAGAGCTGAAATCAATGAAATAGAAACAAAAAAAATACAAAGAATCAATGAAGCAAAGAGTTGGTCCTTTAAGAAAATCAAGACTGACAAACCCTTGGCCAAATTAACCAAAAGATGGAGAAAGAAAGATCCAAAATACAAAAATTAGAGATGAAGAGTTGGGGGCGGGGTATTACAGCAGACACTGGGGTCAGGTACTAAGGTGAATGCTGAAAGATCAGAGAAACAGAACAAGCCACATCCAACCTCACCTTGCCAATTCCTCAGCTGATCTTGTTTCCTCAAACTGGAAGCCTCTGAGTCCTCACCCCAATGGATCTCAGCTGAACTGCTGCTAAAAGCTAAAAGCTTAAAAAGGCTCTAGTTCCTGGTCCTCATGCCTTATATACCTTTCTGCTTCCTGCCATCACTTCCTGGGATTAAAGGCGTGTGTCATCATGCCTGGCTGTTTCCAGTGTGACTTTGAACTCACAGAGATCCAGATGGATCTCTGCCTCCTGAATGCTAGGATTAAAGGCATGTGCTGCCACTGCCTAAACTTATGTTTAATATAGTGGCTGTTCTGTCTCTGACCCCCAGATAAGTTTATTGGGGTGCGCAATATATCAACCACAGCAAACAAAACACTTATATACATAAAATAAATCAAATATTTATTTAAATCTGGGAAGCAGAATTTGTAGCCAATGTATTATTGATAGGGTTTATTTCAGAAAAACTAAATGGAACTCCAAAGAAGAGAACCATTCACAAAGAAAACTCACTCCTACATCAAAAGATGATGTATATATATATATATATATATATATATATATATATATATATATATA
>CABHPR010140441.1:12124-22352 GCA_902168415.1 Peromyscus melanophrys | reverse complement strand
TTTATTTATTTATTTATTTATTTATTTATTTATTTATTTATTTATTTATTTTTATTTTATTTTATTTTTCGAGACAGGGTTTCTCTGTGTAGCTTTGGAGCCTTTCCTGGATCTCGCTCTGTAGACCAGGCTGGCCTCGAACTCACAGAGATCCGCCTGGCTCTGCCTCCCGAGTGCTGGGATTAAAGGCGTGCGCCACCACCGCCCAAGAAAATTTCTTTTGCAGTGCTGTTGATGGCTGCAGACTCATAGCTGAGAATGAGAGATACATAGGTTTCTGTGACAACCTCTCTCCCCTAGCTCCACCCTCCTCCAAAAAAAGAAACAGTTGAGACTCGAATCCATTGAAGAGAATTTGTAAAACTTGTGATAGGGATGCTGAGGTATAGCTTTTCACAGTTTTTGGCTTCTGGCAGGGGTAGGGGTGGGGAAGGACCCAAGTTTTCTTTAAGGGGCTGGCCACTGGAAGTTTGAACATGCTCCTGTGAGTATATGGGTGATAAAAATTGATTTGGTATTTTTTCTCTTCTTTCTTGTTCTTCTGTTTTTGGGGGAGGTCACAAGGGTGTAAGGTAGACCTGAGAGGGCTGGGAAGTGAAGGTGATCAGGGTTCATTATGTGAAGTTTCCAAATAATAAAAATATTATGTTAATAAAAAAGAAATTTGTTCATAGTGAAACTTTAAAGTTAATGATACAAAAAAAACCCCAATGTAATACTATGCAGACTTTAAAAACATTCCAATGGTAAAGTTTCTCTTTTGAATAGTTTATTTAAAGTCATGTGCAACATCCTTTTAAATAACAAAAATAAATCCAGCAAATTAAAATGAATTAAGTAGATCTTCACCAGTTGATGCAGAATAACATTTTCATGTACTCCTTTGTAAAAAGCATTATATATATAGTGTATACATGAGTGAAAAATATATGTGCATGTATGTATGTGTATCTCTCTCTCTCTCTCTCTCTCTCTATATATATATATATATATATATATGCATGCAAAGTAATATACATAGAAACAATGTAGAATACATTCCAAAGAGTTAACATTTCTGATACTGGAAGAGAAGATTAGGAGACAAAAGTGAGAAGGATTTCATTCATATACTTCTATATTGTGTATTTTTAAAGTAATGAATACATTATATGCATTATAATAGTTGTAGGAGGAAATTTCTTTCCCACCTGGTCCTGCAGGTCAGTCCCACATAAACATATAGAGGCTTATATTAATTACAAACTGTTTAGTCTATGGCTCAGGCTTCTTGCTAGCTAGCTCTTTCATCTTAAATTAACCCATTTCTATTAATCTATATTTTGCCACATGGCCATGGTGTTACTGGTCTGCTGGCATCTTGTTTCTGCTTCAGTGGCTAGATTGTGTCTCCCTGACTCCACCCTCTTCTCCCTGTATTTTTCTTGGATTTCCTGCCTGCCTCTTATCTTGCTTCACTAGAGGCCAAAACAGCTTCTTTATTAACCAATAGTAACAACACATATTCACAGCATACAGAACGGCCACCCCACAGCAAATAGTACAGATTTTTCTTTTAAAAAGTCTTGTGAACCTAAATGTCTTCAAGCCAGACACTAGCCAAAACATTTACAGTATCCTTACATGACAGAATATCATATGCTCCTTTCATTCATATTTACAAGGAATAAAAAATATTGTATGTTACTCATTCTATAACACACATTACTAAACCAGAACTATAATGTTCTAGTTTTTAATTTAAATACAGAGATAGCTCATATTTGAAACAGTTTGTATTCAGAATTGTAGAAGTCTTGAGTATAAAGGTGGGCTGTAATTCTTAAGGTCAATTCCCTTTCAATCTTAGTCCATTAGCAAGGAAAATCGGTGCAGCCAACTTAACCCAGTAGATTTGCATGAACTTGCTCCTCTGTCCTCCTCCCACACCATGGGATATCTTTGTTCTCTTTAGGAAAATTCAGTTAGCAGCACTGTCTCCTCCTCTGTTACCAATAGACAACATGGAGATTCTCCTCACCTCTCAAAGACATGTATGCAGGGCTTGCTAATTCCTGACTTGCTAGTTAATAGGAGAGTTACTGCTCCTTCTATAGATGACTCTATGTATCTTGTCATAAACACAGTGACAGCTCCTGAAATCAATCTTTCATGACCTTATTGATTAGGACACTTAGAAATAATGAGACTTCACTGGTAGCATAATAATGCTTAGAAAAATGAAAAAAAAATCCCAGTGGGGGCTTTCCATTAACATCTCTGAATTTATCTTTCCACCACCCCTTTCCTGTTACATTCACCTAGATCCAAGCATGATATAAAGTGAATCTCAGTTTTCCTGTGCATGTGTACTTTTAATACTTGATGGTAACATTTTAAAAACTAAAATAAATTGACATGAAATATTTTTGATCATTTTTTCTAAGCTATAAAATCAAGATATCATTTCTAAATGAAGGTAACACCAGGAAATTTTTTTTTTTTTTTTTTGAGACTGAGTCAGGAGAAAAGCCACTTAAGGAAAAATCTGGACATCAAAGAAGCAGCTTTGAAGCTGTTTAAGTCATCTGAATATTTTTTGAATAAGTGATAATTTAAAGCACAAATCAAATATTTTTAGGATTCAATCTTCTAATACAACTTAATTCTCATAGTATATAGATTAAAACAAAACTGTTACAGAATATTTGTTTAACTAGGCAGAGATCTGTTACATTTGTTTATGCTGCATTTGTTTAACTATGTAAATATTGTGTTAATTAAATAAAATTAACCTGGGCTCAGAAAGGCAGGGTTAGCAACTAGTTGACAGGAAGTAGCAGGGAGGAGTGCAGAGTGGGTTTTTTAGTTGGGGTCGTGTGGAAGGAGAGCAGCTTCTGGATGTCAGCAAAAGGACAGTTGCTACTCTAACTCCCTGAGCTCTCAGGATTTTACCCTAGCCTTTGAATTGAGTTTTTAGAAAGACAGTGATTTAGTGAGAACTACCTTTAGAGGCAGCAACAGAGCCATTGTCTTGGGGAACAGAATTCCCCCTAGGCTATGGCCTGAGCAGCCAGGTGCTAGCAGTTGAAACTGCAGCGGCTGTGGCAAAGCTAAAACAACACAGAACTGTACCCAGAGAGAGGTGACATGCCCATGGTCCCCGTGACTTCAAGTGAATGCTGCAGGAAATACCTTTAACCTCTCCTTCAAGTGAAGAGCCATGCTGAGTAAAGACAAAGGGAAAAGAATTCTACTTTTATTTTCAGATAACTTAGTTTATCTTGGACATAGTGAGGAAACAATCATATTTCATTTAAAATATGACCCCATGGAGATTTGGACCCACACGGGAAACAGGCATGCTAGAAGTTCTCAGTCAGCAGAATATTTCTAAGCTTTACATTTTTCTGGCAGTATGAATCTCACCCTTTTTTTTTTTTTTTTTTTTTTTTTTTTTTTCAGGTTTTCCCTGTGTAGCTTTGCGCCTTTCCTGGAGCTCACTTGGTAGCCCAGGCTGGCCTTGAACTCACAGAGATCCGCCTGGCTCTGCCTCCCGAGTGCTGGGATTAAAGGCGTGTGCCACCACCGCCCGGCTAAATCTCACCCTTTTTTGTTATTTTTGTTTTGAAAGGGGAGGGTTTTGATCTCCGGGGTTTCTCTAGTCTTGGCCTCCAAAGCAGCTAGGACAACAGGCACACAGCACTGTGCTTAGCTTACCTCAGGTTTTATTTAGTACATGAGTGAACTGCACTGAATAGTTCAACACAGGCTGAACTCCATTACAAAGACACTTTGAGAAGGTGAAAGAAGATCTAAGAACGGGAGACAATACATACAAGGAGAACAAGGAAAATGAGGACTTACGCGCAGGACACACCAAGGAAGGAAGAAGTGATAAGCTTAAAGTTTTTTTTTTTAGATCCACGGGCCTCTGCCTCCAGAGTACTGGGATTAAAGGTGTGTGCCACCAATGCCCGGCTTAAAAAAAGTTTTAAAAAGCTAGTTCAAAGACATCTGTAATACTGTTTTTGTTGTTGTTGTACTGTTGTACCCGTTTCGCGAAACCCCCAGAGACCACCAAGGAGCCGGTTTCTGATGCAAGCACGTAAGGGTCCTTGCTGTGGAATGTTCTGTATGGCTAATATGTTAATAAATAAAACACTGATTGGCCAGTAGCCAGACAGGAAGTATAGGTGGGACTAACAGAGAGGAGAGAGAAAAGGAGAGGAAGGCAGAGGGGAGGAAACACCAGCTGCTGTTCAGGGAGCATCATGTAGAGGCAACAGGTAAAGCCACGGAACATGTGGCAACATATAGATTAACAGAAATGGGCTTAGTATAAGAGTAAAAGCTAGACAATGGTAGGCCGAGCAGTTTAAGTAATATAAGAGTCTGTGTGTTTATTTTATAAGTGAGCTCCATTGTGTATATGTACCACATTTTATTTATCCATTCTTCAGTTGAAGGGCATCTAGGTTGTCTCCAGGTTCTGGCTATTACAAACAATGCTGCTATGAACATAGCTGAGCAAGTGCCCTTGTGGTATGATTGAGCATTCCTTGGGTATATGCCCAAGAGTGGTATAGCTGGGTCTTGGGGGAGATTGATTCCCAATTTTCTGAGAAAGCGCCATATTGATTTCCAAAGTGGTTGTACAAGCTTGCATTCCCACCAGCAGTGGAGGAGTGTTCCCCTAGCTCCACATCCTCTCCAGCATAAGGTGTCTTCAGTGTTTTTGATCTTAGCCATTCAGACAGGTGTAAGGTGGTATCTCAGAGTCGTTTTGATTTGCATTTCCCTGATGATTAGGGATGTTGAGCAATTTCTTAGGTGTCCTTCAGCCATTTGAGCTTCCTCTGTTGAGAAAACTACTAGTATTAAATATTTACATTGGATTGGATTTTTGTGTATTGTACACAAATTATGTATATTGATACAAATTTGAGATTATATTTGTTGGAACATACTGTACATACATTTCTAATCTTGTTCAAGGTATTGTACCTATACAACTCATTTAACAATGTAATGCATATTGCTAGTCCTTGAAAGTTATTATTACCAACTAATTAGGATATAAAGAAATGCAGCTTAATAGTCACCTATTACAAATGAACTTGTAGTCATGTTAGGTATGTTTTCAAGGTCAAACAGATACATTTTAGATAGACTGGTCTGTGGGGGCCCGTTCTCGGGTTCCTCGTGGCTTTACCCAGCAGATCCGCATAGAGGATGATTAGGACCACGGGCCTGAGTGCAGGTGTCTGAGATGGTCTGCACTTGGCTGTGCTGGGGGAGGAGGTCATTTGCTCCACCCCTTGGTGTCTCTATAAAAATCCTGGGGCCAAGACAGTCGGGGCCCGTTGGAATAGGTTCCAGGCCCTCTCGAGGAGGCTATCCTTTATTTTCTATCTGTTTATCTCCGCAAGATTCTCCGCAATAAATCCTTCTATCTAATATTTCCTGCTGCTCACACTCAAGAAAACTCCGGGAAGCTGTGGGGTTGGTGGGCCCCACACTGGTCATCTTCAAACAGTTCAGAGATCTACAAAATATGGCATTTAAGATGTTTTAATAACACAGATTCTTTTTTTATGACAGTGTGACATGTCTGTTCTTGGCCGCACCAATCTACTTCAAAGAAGATGATGAGCACTGAAGAAACTTCATATGGAGTTTACTTTCATTGTGGCAAGTTAGCCATTGGGCAAGAAAGTGCCCTCGCCTCAACTGCTGACAATATGTTGTACAAATGGAGAAGCAGGACACAAAAGAAGGAACTGCCAAACTTTGCCAAGACAAGGTAGGAAAGCCCTTTAGAAAATCCTGCTTCACAGATGAGTCTGTCAGATAGTGTACTCTACATGTACAGTGTACATGAGTCTGTCAGGCCTGTACACTGAAGATAGATACCCCAACATTGTAGAGGAAACTTGGGGACTGTTCAGGCAGCTGGCTGTTTCTGTCACTTCTCACATTTTTTGGAAGTCATTTGTTTGCACTTCCTGCTTACTTAGTAAATATTATTTCCTTCTTGGGTCTCTGAAGGAGTTGAAGACTAGATAGTTATAGTTTTTTGTGTCATTTTCATACATAAGTCACTTCATACTGTTCGGCTGGAACCTCCAGCTCACTCCTGCAGCTCCTGCTTGATCCAGAAAGCCCCATTCCTGTCTCTCTAAACCCCATCCTCTCAGAGAATCTCTGATCAAAGGGAAGGAACCAAAAAGCCCAGTTCCACATTCTTGGTGGCTATAGTAGCTCCTCCCCTGCAGTTGCTAGCAGCTTAAGATTCCACCTAAGCATTCCAGTGTTTGACCATACTTGGACACAAACCCAGCTTGTGGTGGACACATCATCATCCCCTCATCTACAGACAGTATAAGCTCCCTGCTTTAGTTCAGCTGCATGACTTCCTCCGGCCCCAAAATCTGGGACTGGAGACTGACCCGGGTGTTGCTTTGCTCAAATAAACCTGATCTTTTACTTTTTCAACTAGGCTTGATCTGGCTTACTGCATCCGTGGAGAAATCTATTACCATGTTACAGAAAACCTATTAATAACCACTAGGATGATTATATTTAAGAAGACTGTAATAAGGAAAGGAGACAATGAGATTTTTATATACAGCTAGTGAGAATGTAAAATACTGTGGCCATTTTGGAAAACTGCTAGTTTCTCAAAAAGTTAAAATAGGATTAGTATATGAATTGAAATGTCCACTGAAGAAGCCATATCTCCAAACAAAAATTTGTGAATGAGTGCTTACAGTAACACTAATAGCCCAAAGTAGGAACAAGTTAAATATCTCCCAAGAAAATAAAATGTGCTATATAATAGAACATTATTGTAGACATATGATAGACTATTATTCAGCAATAAAAAGGAATAAAATACTTATATCTGCTAAAATGCAAATAAGCCTTGGCATTTGTTATATGAAAGAAACCAGCCATGATCAGTAATGTATGATATGTTGTAGAGTATTATTTTAAGTTGTGTTACATTTGTTTATGCTGTGGAACATTTGTTTAATGATGCAAAGATGTGTTGCATTCATTTATGTTGCATTTGTTCAACTCTGTAAAGCTGTGTTACTTTGCCTGTCTAAAATACCTGATGGTCTAATAAAGAGCTGAACGGCCAATACCAAGGCAGGAGAAAGAACAGGTGGAGCTGGCAGGCAGAAAGAATAAATAGAAAGAGAAATCTGGGAATAAAAGAAGAAAGCAAGACAGAAAGAGGAGGATTCAAGGGACAAGCCACTCAGCCACACAGCCAGCCATGGAGTAAGAGTGAAAGGAAGATACACAGAAGTGAAAAAAGGAAAAAGCCCAGGGGCAAAAGGTAGATACGATAATTTAAAGTTAAGAAAAGCTGGCAAAACACAAAACAAAAAAACAAGCCAAGCTAAGGCTTATTCATAACTAAGAATAAGCCTCCATGTGTGATTTATTTGGGAGCTTGGTGACAGACCACCCCTCCACCCCCCAAAAAACCAACAACAATAATACTATTCCACCTACATGAACTGTCCAGAATAGGTAAATCTATATAGACAGATATGGCTCAGTGTCTGCCCAGAATATCAGTGGTAATTGGGAGTGAATGCTAATGGTACAAAGGTCTGAGGAAAAGATGAGTTTTGTTCTAAATATTGACTATAGTAACTGTCATACAAATCTGAATATATCAAATTGACTGAACTGTGCATTTTAAATAAGTTATTTTTATGATGTATGAATTTTTCACATCTCTTTTAAGATAGAGGAACACTTTTGTAACATACTTGGTAATGCAAGTTGAGCTTACTAGTTTTTGAAAGCAACATTTTAATTAAGTATACATAAAAGAGAAACATAAATCTTAAGCACAAAGCTTGATAACTTTAAAAACAAAACTTGCATTAATTTTTTTAAATTTTGAGATTATAATCATAACATTTCTCCCTTCCCTTTCTTTCTTCCAAGTCCTTCCATATACCCCTCCCCACTCTCCTTCAAATTAATGGCCTCTTTTATCACTGATTATTATTGCATGCATATATATGTGCACACACACATTCCTAAATATAACCTGTTCAATCCCTATAAAGCTACCTGTATGCATGTTTTCAGGGCTGACTGCTTGGCACTGGACAGCCAATTGGTGTGCTCAACTCTTGGGAAAGATCAACTCTCTGGCTTCCAGCTTTCCCCTATCTGCATGCATTTCTTATCTCCATTCACTTTAATTGTCAGAACTCAAGTTCAATGACTCAAAAGAATGTATACTATTTACCAGCATATCCTCAGAACCTAGAGAGCATTTGGCATACAGTGGACAGACAGCTAATCTTAAACAAAGGATGCAATGGTCTGCTTTGTGGCATTCTATTATATGCAGCAAACATACCTATTCTACTGCCATCCTTCTACACATGCACATTTATATTGTTTTCAAGTTTTAGCTTTTAAAAAAGATAATGCCAGGATGGCACAATAACTCTAAGCCACAAATAGTTTGGCAGTAACCAAAAGCTCTTGAATTGAACTTAAGAGCCACTCAACAGGGGGCAAAATATGCCTCGTACTGGAAACCTAGCTAACTATTCAGTGTAAAGGAAATGATGGTTATTAGTGAAGTTACAATCACTAATTTACTAAACCAGCACAGTCCCTAACAACAATCTATAAACATTGGTCCTTATTCCCACACAGAAGTGTAGTCTTTACTCCTCAGCATGATACTTCTCTTCGCAATAGACACAGACCACTACAGAAAACCCAACCAATCAAAATGCTGGGTTGTGGAGCCCGATCCCAAGGGATACATTTACAAAACACTCCCACACCTAAGGCTCAGGGAACATTACAGAAGAGGGGTCTGAAACACAGTAAAAACCAAAGGATTAAGGGAGTTTGTTGTGAGATTGTGTCTCTTAGTAATATCAAAAGCTACACCCATAAAATCTCACCAACACAACTGCACAAATGGGATTTGAACCAATGAACATGCCAAACTTGATGGAGAAAAGTCCCCAAGGCTTCTACCCTAGACAAAGAACTACAGGCAACTGAGGAAAGATGGGAACAGGAGAGGTGGTGCTCCCCCAGGGAAGAGCACATCAATTGGCTGTCCAGTGCCAAACCGTTAGCCCTGAAAACATACATACAGGTAGCATTATATGGATGGAACAGGTTATATTTAGGAACAGGTTTTATATATATATATATATATATATATATATATATATATGTGTGTGTGTGTGTGTGTGTGTGTGTGTGTGTGTGTGTGTGTGTGTGTGTGTGTATGTGTGTATTTTTGAAGGAGAGTGGGGACAGGCATACAGGAGGGTTTGGAAGGAGGAAAGTGAAGGGAGAAATACTGTAATTAAATTAAAACCTCAAAAGTAAAATAAAAAATACCACAAAATAAATATATAAACATTAAAAGAAAAAGAGATTATAACACCAATCCTTTAATGCATGCCATTGCATGCAAGTGTATTAGTTTCTCTAAGGTATTAACTTGGGAATAACAATTGTTGGGTCAAACAAGGAATACATGGCTTAAAATTTCAACAGATCTTGCATTTTTAAAGTTGTCTCCCAATTTACAGATCAACAGCAAATGAGAGTTAATTTTCTAAGCCTTTCTAACACAGTATCCAATGGTTTTTACTTTCTTTTGCTATAGAAACAACAATGATATGTTTATCATGCTTACCTTTATGGAACTCTGGTTGTTAATGATGCTGAGCATCTCACCAAATATTTATTGGCTACCTGAATGTTTTCTTTGTAGCTTTGCTCGATTTCCTTCTTTTTTCTTTTTTGGTTTTTCGAGACAGGATTTCTCTGTGTAGTTTTGGAGCCTTTCCTGGAACTCACTCTGTAGCCCTGGCTGGCCTCGAACTCACAGAGATCTGCTTGCATCTACCTCCCAATTGCTGGGATTAAAGGCATGAGCCACCAAATTCTTATATATTTTCACTAGTCCATTTGCCAGTTAAGTATGCAGCAAGTATCTTTGCATTCTTGGCATTTAGTTTTGCTTATGCTGTATGACTTTCCCCCTGAAAACTTTACATTTATTTAGCCCCCCTGCCTCCTTCCCTCTCCCTCCCCCCCTCTGTCTCTCTCTGTCTCTCTCTGTCTCTCTCTGTGTCTCTCTCTCTGTGTCTGTCTCTCTCTGTGTCTGTCTCTCTGTCTCTGTCTCTGTCTCTCTCTCTCTCTCTCTCTCTCTCTCTCTCTCTCTCTCTCT
>CABHPR010140441.1:0-12024 GCA_902168415.1 Peromyscus melanophrys | reverse complement strand
GGCTGGCCTCGAACTCACAGAGATCCGCCTGCCTCTGCCTCCTGAGTGCTGGGATTAAAGGCGTGAGCCACCAACGCCCGGCTTGTATTACCTTTTAAAGAATTTCATTTTTTAGTGTAATATAATTGATCATGTTACTTTATTTATATGTGCCCTAGGATCTTAGTTTTTTTCTTCCTAATGTTATAAAGAAAAATTATGTTTTTGGTTTTTTTTTCTGTTTTTTTTTTCTTTTTTTTTATTTTATTTTACAATACCATTCAGTTCTACATATCAGCCACGCATTCCCTTGTTCTCCCCCCTCCCGCCTCCCTCCCCTTCCCTCCAGCCCACACCCCATTCCCACCCCCTCCAGGGCAAAGCCTCCCCCTAGGACTGAAATCAACCTGGTAGACTCAGTCCAGGCAGGGCCAGTCCCCTCCTCCCAGGCCAAGCCAAGTGACCCTACATAAGCCCCAGGTTTCAAACAGCCAACTCATGCAATGAGCACGGGACCCGTTCCCAAGTTCTTATTTTCCACAATTAATTAGAATTAACTTTCAGAGTTAATTTTTTTTGCATCGTGTGGTTATTTATTTACTTATTCATTTACTCATATATGCACTTATTTACTAAACTGTTGATAAATCATCATCTCAGACCCTTTTACTAAAGGGTCCAATCTTTCCTTTCAACCAAATATACAACTTATTGCTGTATGTGAAAATCTTCTCTGTATATATGTGCATACATGTATCTGTTTCATACATGTATGTATGCAAAGCTGTTCTGAGCTAGTATTTTTCCAAACAGATCTATTTTTACTAATACATTGAATTCCTATAGCTTTCAAACAAAATATTACTAATATATTCATCAAAGTTGGTTTGGCACTCTTAAATCTTCATTTTTCTAAAAGACCTTTGGGATCATTTTGTAACATTCCATGAAAAGCCATGGACTGTACTCTATTTATGGTTAAGTTTGTGGAAACTTAGCATCCTAACGTACAGTTTTTGCTTGTTTCCTGTCTGTTCTCTCCACATTCCAGACGCTGGGAATCAAACCCAGGGCCTTACACATACAGTAAATGCTGTACCATCTGAATGCTGTATGGTAAATGCTGTACCTATCATCGCCAGCCCCAAGACCTAACAACCTAGGAGTACTGAGTATTCCAATAATGAAAATCACATACCACTACTTAAAATATCTTTCCACACAGTTTCAAAATTGTATTCATGAAAGTTTTATTTGTTGTTGTTTTGTTTGTTTGAGACAGGGTTTCTCTGTGTAGCCCTGGCTGACCTGGAACTCCCTCTGTAGACCAGGCTAGCCTCAAATTCACTTTTTTGTTTGTTTGTTTGTTTGTTTGTTTGGAGACAGGGTCTCCCTGTGTAGTCTTGGTTGTCCTGGAACTTGCTCTGTAAGTCTTATTTTTAAAAGATGTATTCCCAGGCACACATGTTTTACTGCTACCAAGCATGACAAGAAGGTCTCTTTCTTTTTCACATTAATAGTTACTATTTCGGGGTTGGGGATTTAGCTCAGTGGTAGAGAGCTTGCCTAGCAAGCATAAGGCCCTGGGTTCGATCCTCAGCTCCAAAAAAAAGTTATTATTTGATGTCATTCTCTAACTTTGGAAAATGAATCCTCTAACAAGGAATTACACTTTATTTATTCTCTTTCTAGTTTCAAGAATTTGTGAATTTTCTTAGAGTTTCAGTGGAAATAGTGATATTATTACCACATATAAGCAGTGTTTTCTCTTGCTGATCTTTCACTGTAGAATTATGTCCAAATCTTTGCAAAAACCTTATAACTACCACCAATTAGATTCACACAGTGGCTTTCAACATTGCATGTTCATGGTGGATTCTTCTAGTAGTATGCTGCCCTGGATTCATTCTAAATATAACTTCAACTTTCTCATGGTAGAAGCAGAGCTAAGTACCCTTGCCATAATCTCCAGTTTTCTACCTCATTTCAGTTCTTCAATAGGGCTGATACAAACATCTGACTTATGGAACCCTTTCCTGTAGACCAACTCCTTAGGAGTCAGCTAGATACACAATCTACTTGACTTACCCTGCTGACCTAGATACGGCACAATACACATAGCTAGGCCACAGCGATCATTTCTGAACTACAGCATGACTCCATGAACTTGTATCTTGCTTGCTGTAAGCCCTTCAATAAGAACTCACCACAGAGTGGCTTCCTAGACCTATTGGCTCTGGTCTGCAGGTCCCATTTTTCTTGGTTGAATGTGTATTTCCTGGATGATTTTCCACTTCCTACTGTTCCTATGATACATGTTGCCCTCATTTCTAAAATCTAGAAGTAATACACTACTTTCTGTAGTACAATTTACTTTTTGTAGTTTGTTGAGGTAATTCCTCTGGGTCTCATTTGAGGGACACACCTAGATCTAACTTTCCTCCTGCCCAGGCTCTCCTACCAAATGACCATCTTTAAAAAACAAACAAACAAACAAACAAACAAACAACAAAAAAACACCACAGGGCACAGGTCAGACAAAAGTCACAAAACCATCTGCCAGTGTGACAAATTTCCTTGCAGGAGGGATAGCTAGTCATCAGATAGGTCCTTAGGCAGTAGGCTATCTACCAGGAGAGGGATCTCAAGACTAAAAAAAAATAAAATAAAATAAAAAGGGAAACACCACATGGTTGTACTGGTAGCAAATAACCTTCTTGTTATACTCAGCTTCCCAGGACGCCTAGGGTGTGCATCAGTATTTTACTATTAAATACAATGTTATAGGTTTTTGGTAAGAATTCCTTACCAAATTCTTTTTGAAAATAAATGTTCAATACTGTTAAAAGATAGGAATGACTTAAATTTTAATTTTTGCCATATTTCTAAAATAATGTACTTTGCTTCCAAACTATAAAAATGAGAATTCATATTTTTAAATGTTTTATGATCCTTTCATTCCTGTGACTTACTTGAATATGTTACTAAACTATCACAACTCAATGAGATTGATATGTAGTCCTATGATTACTTTTAAAAGAAGGAAACCAAAGCCTACAAAATCTTATTTTAACAAGAAAATCCTTTATTATTAAGAAAGTGATTTTTGCTTGCTTTAGTTGATATTAGTATTTGCTAAGAAATCTGCTAATTGAAAAGAACTCAGCTGAACAAACGGAATGTGGCATCAAGTTCCACACAGAGGTACAGGCATTTTTGGTTTTGTTTTGTTTTTACTGTCACTATTTCCGAGAACCCAGACTTAGATAAATGTGGTTAAAGACAGTAAGTCTTTACTTACACATGAAGCAATCAATCACTAAGGTGAGCCACAGGCAGAGTAATGTAAGAGAGGTGGCGTGATGGAATACTGCAAGGCTGCTATGGAGGAAAGCACCAAGAAGCACATCTCACAAAAGGCCGACATCACTCAAAATCATATCTGTGAAGGCCAAAGGGCTTCATGTGCTAATATTTATTTGTTTGTTTTTAATTATAGTTAGTGAGAAAAGAAGGTTTGTAATGTGTTCTTCTTAGTAGTAATAGCATCTCCAGAAATGTAAAGATTAAATAATTCACTATTTTACTTCCTAGAGGTTATTTTCATGATACTTCTTCCATTTATGCTACAATAACCTGGCTTTACTGAAAATTTTTCCATAAACTATTTTACAAAAGTATTTTATAAATTAACTTTCTTCAAGATATATGATTAAAATGGTCTTTTGTATAGATACTGACAAAATTTTCTAAAGAATCTAAAGGCTGTTTAAATTCTTCCCCTGAGACACGACTAAAAGTAGCACTGGAGGGCTGGTGAGTATGGCAGCTTGGTGCTTGCTGCCAAGTCTGACAGCCTGAGTTCCATCCCTGAGACCTTCCATACTGTAGAAGGGGAGAACAAAGTCCTTCAAGTTGACCTCTGACCTCCACATGGGAGTCATAGCATGTGTGCCCTCCTCATAAATAAATAAATAAATAAATAAATAAATAAATAAATAAAATACATACATACATACATACATATATACATACAGAATACATTGAAAACTAGTACTTTTAGGAAGTTTTCAATTTTTACACAATATTGTTGAGTATTTCCCTTAGGGTTATTTTAAGGAAGGTTTATTACAGTGTTTAGGTTTAACCTGTCTATAATGAGTGGTAAATATGGTTTTGATTTGTTATGTCTACATTTCTGTAGACAAGCAATACTCTGCACCTAAGAAGAAATAAACAGCTACCTCAAAAGGATGTTAAGGTTATTTAGTTTAAAAGGCAGCTCTAGGCCTGGGGAGATGCACAGTGCATAAGTACTTGCTGTGCAAATATCAGGATCTGAGTTCAAATCCTCACAAGCCTCACAAAAGCTGCACATAGTCCTGTGTGCTTGTCACCCCAGCCATGCTGGACGTAGGGTGGGAATAGAGACAGGAGGACCTCTAGTTGCTTGCTGGCCTCCAGCCTTGCTTCAGGTTCAGTAAGAGACCCTGCTTCAAGGGAACATGGTGGAGAATGATAGAGTACAACACCTGACATCCTTCTCTGGCCTCTGGAGTCGCCCCTACCCCAGCCACCATGTGCATACACTTCACAGATAAGCCACACACACACTCACACACATTTTTAAAAATGTCAAGTCCATCTTTGGATTCCTGAGCATTAAATGCGCCCTATGGCTGCTGCTGAAGCCCAACATGACAGAGACTTAATGGGTCTTCATGAAAAAATCTATCCTTCTGATGTCAGTGGAGATTGAGAGCCCAACATCGCCAGCTTTGGAAAGCATTAATGTAAGCCTAGGAACTGTAGCCATAAGATTGGATTCTCCAGAAGAGCTGCCAGCTAAAGTCGTACTGGGATCAAGAAAAATGGGCCTTGGCAGTACGTGTTACTGGAGTTGTATCCATGCCAGCGGATGTCCACACAATCCAGAAGAGAATTTGACATTGCTGCTACCACTGTTGCCGTTATAACAATGGCGCCCACCACTGCTACTCTTTCTGGGATTACCATTTCATAATTGCTTACTACAGCTAGCACAATGGAGACCCTGGCAACAAAAGTAGCTACCACAGTTAGTTAATCTCTCATTCTATTGGGCATGATAAATTTAATTCAGTAGCTATATACATCTTGATTGGCTTTGAAAATTATAAATTTATAAACTCAAGTTCCAGTTGCTTTTGAGATACTATCTTACAAGGACACCAACGTACAGTATGGCTTGTTAAGGAAGGGAATGGCTCAGTTGCCTTTAGCCTACTGGCTATGGGTGAGATAGGACCTCTGTTGGTCTTTTCTGTATCGAACACACAGATTGCAAACCCAGTGCCACTTTGAGATCTTTGGCAGCAATTAACTCTGCAGCTCACACACGATTGAGCCTGTATGATAATGAGTATTCAGAGACGGGTAATGCCTGGGGGGCACTCACCAACCTAAGACAGAGCACCTGTGTGGCCTGGGTAGGCGTCTCCATGACGGGTAAGGTGACCTGCTGACGTCCCACGCAACCCAAGTCAGAAGCTCATTTTTTAATAAAAGGGGGACCTGTAGGGCCCTGGCCCCCCATTCTGGGTAACTGTTGCCTTGCTTGCGGACCTTGACCTTGATATTCTCCCTATGCTAATTCCCTGCCAGGTTCCACCCTCCTGAATGCTTAAGGGAAGTTCCTTGCCTGGTACCCTGAATAATGGGCGTTAACAGATTAGAAGCAAGATTGTAAAACATCAGTAGCGAACTTCTGCCCTCCGGGGTCCTCCCATTGTACTGTAAGCCTGTATTTAAGACCTCCTCCCCCCTTAAATAAATGACATTCAGCATTTAAAATTAATATATATATATACTATATATATAATTGAAAGAATACTGTGAATGTAATCTATGAATACCACAAATGTGATTAACATCATGAGTGTAATTAATGAATATCATGAGTGTAATTTAAAAAATAAATAAATAAAGATTTTAAAAAAAATGTCAAGTCCAAGTCTACAGTTCCAGTTTCAATACCGACTTTCTAAATGAGGCTATGCACTGGGCTCAGTCAACCAAGGCAGGTCTCATGCCTCAACCAAATCCTCTATTTGTGATATATTTGTAAGTTCAAGATGGCACACACTGTTTTTCAACATCTGAAACAAGGCTCAACATCAAATGGGATGATGTTCAGTTATACAAATTACTAATTTAATTAGTATAACTAATTCATAAAATTCTGGATTTATATATTTTTTTCAACCTTGATAAATATTTTATTTTTAAAACATAGTTTTAAAATGCCATCAGAGGGACTTCACTATCCAAAAATAGCCAACTGGTTAAATAAGGCAAGATTTCTATTGAAAACTGAAAAAAATGAATTAAAGACCTTTGCACTTCCCTTACAAAAACTAAAGCTACCAAATAGAGAACTACCAGTCAAAAATTAAGGAGAGCAGGTAAAAACCTGGAGAATGATGCACAGATCCCTTCAAGCTGCATTTGCTGATTCATGAGAAACATTTGGGTTCTTGGGATGAATGGCTCCAGAAATATTAGCAGTCTTAGTATCTACTCAAAGTAAATGAAATGTTTCCGAGATTGAGCACTATCACATCCCAAACAGACTAAACACTGGTCAAGTCATAGTATTGAGGTCCTCCTAGGAATTATAATCTCCCTAGATGAAGAGCTTTGACTAGACTTAGAGTTCCAGCACTTATTTCCTCCTGTGGATGAGGTTTCACATCCAATCTGACAGCCATTAGTTACTCCCATCATACATTGCACCAGTGGGCACATCTTGCCTGTGGTATTGCATTTCATAGGGTTTACAGCTGGTTCACCAATGCCTTATTTCTCCCAGCAGCCTGTATCGCATCTTCCAGCACAAGGACAGCTAGCCAGTAGGATGAGATGTCCAGCTCAATTCCAGCTTGCTTTCTCTGTATCTTATTATACAGTTCTGGTGGGAACCCAAGAGGAGTATCAATAGCTTGTGCTGTTTTGGGGGTGCCCCTGGAACCTCCCTAACCAACAGTTCATAAGCAGGGACCCCACACATAGCAATGGAATTTTTGTTTGATAAACAATGGCTTCTAGGAGCAACACTGTGCCGTTATGCCAGATATCAGACTTTTAATTACTGTTTACATAGGCTTACAAAGTAGTAGGTTTTCATATGGCTTTCTCCTATGTCCTTTACTTTCACTAATCCTCCCTCCCTAACCCTTCACTTTGCCTGTCCCCCATCCCCATCATCCCATACTTGTTTGAATCTTGCCATACTTAATATTACCATTTTTTATGTTCACTTCATCCATATTCTATTAGTTCCCCTCCTTAAGCCATCCCTCCAACAGTGGCCAATTTCTAGTTTCCTGGCATCTACAGGTGTTCCAAGTTAAGCATATGAAACTAAGATTAGAAGTTAAGAACTACATATGAGAAAGAATGGGCAGAGTTTGTGTCTCTGGACCTGGTTTTCTCATTTAGCATAATTTTTTCTAGTTTGATCCCTTTACCTACAAACTTCATAATATTTTCTTTACAGCAGAATAAAATTCCACTGTGTATATGTATCACATTTTAATTATCCATTTATCTGTTGATGGACATCTAGGCTGATTCCATTTCTAAGCTATTGTGATTAGTCACAATGAACATGGGTAAGCAAATGTCTCTACAGAAGGATATGAAGTCCTTTGGGTAGATGCCGAAGAGTGCTATGGCTAGGTCATATGTAGTTCTAGTTCTAGCATTCTGAGGAACCACCACACTGATTTCCATATTGCAATCTAAATATATTTAAACTTTAGACAAATGCTACTCTCATCTTTAGTAAGAGAAACTTCTCTTTGTAGTGGATGGTAAGAAATGCAGAGATGCTCAAGATGCTTAAAGAAAACGATAGTTTAGTTACTCAGCCCTGAGCATGGTATTTGTGTAACTCCCTCTAAGGTTCAGGAAACAGTAGAAAATAGAGCAGAAAGAATGTAAGAGCTGGAAGATAAAGAGAAGAGATGTGAAATGCTATGTTTAGGCCATGACAGAACCAATGCAAATATAATCTCATAGCAGCTATGGTTGTCTGTACAACCTGTACAAGGCTGCACATGTCAAAAGTCAAGCAGAGGTGGGGAGGGGCTTATGGGGTCCTAACCCTCCCTGCTGAACTATAGGCAACTGATGATTCTGGGGTGGGGGTGGGGTAGATAGCCATTGCTTTCAAAAATTTTTAAATTGCTACCAAAAGGGAGTCCACCAGTCTCCAAAGGACAGTTCCAAGTCCATGACCAGACTGTTCTGATTAAAATGAGAGTTGCAGAGACTGTTAAAACCAGAGGGTCACAAAACAAAGCAGGAAGATATGAATTCAGGAATAGATCTGGGGAAGGGGGATGATAAGAGAAGGTGAGGGTGAGAGTAAGCAGAATAAACCATATATGGTATCGAATTGTCAAAGAATAAATTTAATCAGCAAAGAAAATATGTAAACACAGGAAGAAGACAAACCGAGACATCTCTCTGGTCAGACAGCCTAAGCAGAAATATTGAACTTCGGGTTGAGGGAAAGATGCTGTTTCCCAAAATAAGATAGAGAAGCAAATAAAGGAGACACCTGACATCTAACTCTGGCTTCCACACATGCATGCACACACATGAAAGGATCGCATCAAATTAAAAAACAAAACAAAACAAAACAAATAGGCTTTTTAGACATGAATAAAATGATTACAACTAACCACTAATTGGACTGTTTTAAGAATAAATCAGGATAATTAAAAAGGAAATTAAAATATTAAAATGATTAAGATTCCTAATATTATAATATCTAGAAAAGAAAGAAAAAGGAACTGGACAAACATTAAGAAATAAGACTCCAGCACATGTGTTCTTAAACTTTTAGTTTATAATAGAGTAGGCAGTGAAAAACAGTGTAGAAAATCATTCTTGTAAATAATCTTTTGGGTGGAGGAAAAACTAAATTAAACGTTTCTTTCACATTAGAAAGAGAAATTAATTCCAGGTGGATACTAGGCTAAAAGAAAAGGCAAAACTATAGTCTCAAAAATATAGGAGGTGTGACAATATTTTATAATAAGGACAAAACAGCACAAAAGACGAGACCAATAAATGTGATACATTGAAAATAGCAGCTTTTATCAAAAGACAACAAAAAGCAAGATGAAAAGTAGAAGTAGGTACTTTTAGGACACTTGAATAATGTAAGAATGGTGTCCAAGGCTTAAGAAGAAATTCTTAGAAAACAGTAGGAAAACACAAAAATTTAATCAAGTATTCCATTAAAAACAGAAAACAAAAAAAAATGGAATTGCCAAAAAAGTAGGTGCTCGAATCTTCCAAAATCGATTTCCATGTTAAAACTATACAATTATATCGATAACAGCCATGATATTAACAGAAATTTAAATCTTACACTACTAGTATTTTGAGAGAAAAATATAACTAGGGCCCTTACATACTAATAGGACAAACTGGTAAAATTGCTTTGGAAAACTGCTTAACATAATATAAAGTATGTTAAGGGTATGCATAGATATCCCAAGAATTACACTTCTCAGGGGAATTTTTACCATGGAGTACCAGGATACATTCTTAAAAGTTCACTTTGAATAACTCAATCAGAGACTTCTGAGTACAATGGTGGATGAATGGCTATATCTGAATGAGGACTAGGATTGCTGTGCTACCATACTAAGCTTCTTTCCCTAAATCACCAACCATCATGAGCTCTACAGGCCAGCATGTCCCCCTGGAAGATCTTGACTGCCTAATGGGCACTGATGCTACCTATGCTGCTGCAGTAGCCAAAGACATCCCACTGACAGCTTGAGATATCCTCACCAAAATTGCTCATAGGAGAAGCAGAAGTCTGGGCTGTTGAAAGCAGATGGGAGAGTAGCTGGAGCACAGTTAGCATGAGGATGTGTAGGAAGGGTGGCCATGGAATCTGAACCTGAGACAGCCTACCTACCACAGAAAAACGACTCTCTTTACCCCACCATTGATGTACAGCAGAAGTGTGCAGTGGAACCCAACACAGTACCCTAATGACACACACAGAGGTATGTAGGTGTTCAGTACTGTAATATCCCTTCAGATTATGAATCACAGGGAGTCCTGCTTATGGGAAATTTGATCTCTAGTTCACTATGAGAAGACTGTAACATGCTAGGCTATGGGGAACTCTTGCTAGTGAATCCTAACACACAGAAGTCTATGCTCACAGAAATCTGGGATACAATGATATAACTTGTCTGAATTAATGAGACTAGCATTTGACACCCCCCCCACTACATCCACAGAGACTACACAAATGACAACCCAGGAGGAAGAAGGACAATGGCATCCCAATGAGGGGAAAATATTTACTTAGGGTTTATTACCTTCTATTTCATGTTATCGCCAATTTAAACTAAAAAAACAAAACAAAACCTTTTTAGTTGTTTTTATGGTTTTGCTACCATTTCCAATTATTTTACTTTCATTGTTAAACTACTGTGTTTTAACTTTCATCTCTCCAGAAATGATATTTCTGACTCTCCTCTTTCTCCACACTGACAAAAATCTTCATGTTTCTATATCAACAGTAGTTGGTCTGCTACCTCTCAGACTTCCAATCCCTTAATTATCTCCTTTCTCTGTTCCTGCACTTCACAACTTGAATATACTTTTAGTCCTCAGAAAGCAAGAGTCTACATGTTCCCCAACCCATTACCCAAATGAAGCTTGGTGAACCAATGAGTTTTATTGGGGTTACTTATATAAGCGTGGGCGAGGGGTTAGGTTATTCACAGGGGCAGACAGAACTCAAAGACAGATGCATCACCAAAGACCACCTGGGCATGAGTGACAGCTCACAAAGCTGGGAACCTGGAGTCCACTGCACAGTCTGCAGGTAGCTTAACAGGCTGGAGGCTGTCCTTTCTGGGTGCCTCAGCTGGGCTTGTCTGAGAGTGACTTTCAACAGTCTCTACTGATTCCTCTTGGGGAGGGAGGGACCTAGTGAATCTGGCCAGTTGTATATCTTTCAGAAGCTATTGTGGGTCTTTAACTTCCTGTCTTAAAAGTTTCCCTGCAGGATGGAGTGTTTCACCTCTCCTTATAACACTCTGTCCTAAAATATTCTGTTGTCTTATCTCCCTTTTCACATCCTATGTCTTATTTTCTCTCCAAGATGCAAGGTTTTTAACCTCAGAGAAGACTGCTACAGTTCAGAGATGACATTTTGATGATAAAACTAGGAAGAAAAAAGTGACTCTGAAAATCTAAATTACTAGTTCATCTTAAAATTAAGAGAATGGGTTATATTTAGCAAAAAAAAGGAAGAGGGGAAAACAAAGGGCTCCAGGGCACTGGTAGGTTCTAGTTCTTAAATGGTTACTGGCAAGGTTACTTTAAATCATTATTCTGTGCAAGTGTGTTGTATTAAATATGCATATTTTCTTACAAAAGGCAAGAGGTTCAAAATATAATGGAAAAATAGTCCACAAAGAGATAACTTGTCTGGTTATAACAGAATTACCAAAACTGTGAAAAAAATGTTTCTATATATCAATACCACCAATATTCATCTGTGAGATTTTATAACAAACCATTTGCCTATTAAAAATCTACTTTCATAAGGAAGCCACAATAAGTAGTTCTTGATGACAGGCCAAGGACAGCTGTGTTTGTATTGAGGAAGAGCTTACCTTAGGAACTACTACGTTAGAAATAATATTCCCACAATGTATTTCAAGAAATATTACACTACTGACATATAACAAAATACACAATTTTAAGTATTTATTCAACTGAATGAACTTTGTCAACTCATGCGCTTGTCTAATTACCACCTAAAACAAAAGGCATGACATTTCTATCATCCTTTCCAGAAAGTTTCTGCTGTCTCTTTAAGAATCAATTTTTCTCACCTTAAAAGTCCTTCCTTAGTCGTGCGGTGGTGGCGCACGCCTTTAATCCCAGCACTCGGGAGGCAGAGCCAGGTGGATCTCTGTGAGTTCAAGGCCAGCCTGGGCTACCAAGTGAGTTCCA